>JBBPOF010000084.1:0-53330 GCA_038091315.1 Porphyrellus cyaneotinctus | reverse complement strand
TGCAGATGATACAAACTCTTACAAGGGACCCATCCTTCCTTGGCTTCGCAGTCTCGACGGTTTGAATACACATGACTCTGGTTATGAGCTTGCACGTTCTGGCAGCGTAACCACTGCCCAGATCCTTCCTGGAAGCGCAGATAACATTGGTATGGATGAGCATTGCGCTGCTTGGCTCTAGGTATCTCACTCGTGTTCTTTGTTTCGTAGGTGGTCAGGCGTTCGTAATCAAGCTACGAGAAACGTCAGAGTGCACTCCCTCATCAATGCTCGTGGAACCCCCGTATACTCTTAACGGATCTTATTTCGATCACAACCTTACGCCTAGGTGGAGGCATATGAAGTGAGTTCTTCATCGCGTTCTTCCAGAAAACCAACCCACTGATCAACAGGCACGCTTGTGGTCAGTTACGATATATATAACTTCAGACGATAGCGTGATTGATCCGAGTCAATACAGGTGAAAACCCCTCAAGGGCCTATTCCATCTCCCGTATGGATACAGGCAGGAATTTCAGGCAAGCGTATGACAGTGCGCGTGTTATTCGAGACCAGCAAGACGATTTTTGTGCAAAGGCAGAAGCAGGTCAATGGGAAGAACTCGGAGACTCAGTGTTTCCAGAGGACCTTCAATGGGAGGCCTTGGTGGATGTACTCAGAGGCAGAGTGAAACTTGCTGTGCATTGCTACGAGGTGCGCATCTAGCTACTCGTATATGATATCGGTACTGGATGTGTTTTACAGGCCGTGGACTTGGATGGCATCGTCAGAGTATGTCCCCATGTGCAATGTACTGGTTCGACACAAACCAGATCTCTTTAACAGCTCTCCAATGAATTCAGATTTCCCGTTGCTTCGTTCCATCATGCTGGAGAGACTTATTTTGTTCCGGATCTGCTCAGGAAGACTTGGGTGGGTCTCTCTCACTATGGTTTTTCACCCGTGACACGCAACCGGACAAAACATGTTTTATTAGGGCGGCATACCTTCAATTGCCCTTTTTGCTGCCAATTTCAGGTGTGTTTCTGGTTGATCGGTCATCTATTCATTAAAATCTCTATAGGAAGAAGCGCGAAGCCTACCGAGGATCGGAATTTGCCCCCCGTATACTGGCCTTTAATGACTTTCCCGTCATAATGAAAGCCAGTCTTCCTGGTCTCAAGTCCTCGAAATGTAACTGACGATCTTACAGTCGGACCATTCCGTGATTAACAGCCGCTATCTCCTCCATGAAGCGGCACAAGCGCATTACTTTGGTCTTCCGACGAACCTCGCCTTGTTATCTATAACTACTACTCCCGCCGATGCAATGGGTCTCGGTCATCGAATCGGTCGCATCGAACAAGGTAAATAATTCTCTTGTTGTCCGCCTGATGGTAATACTCATGGTAGCAACAGGCTATGATGCCGGTAGGAGCAAATACTACTTATGTCTCACGCTGATGTCAAGGCTCACGGGGTGCACAGACATTGTTATATGGGATTCGCATCCATTGAGCCTTGCTGCCACGCCCCAGCAAGTCTTTATCGATGGAATCCCGCAACTCAAGACTCCTGTGGTGTTGGTAAAACCATCTGGATTCCAGTCCCCTCCTAAGACACCAAACTTTGACAAGGAAGCAACTGACGCGGTCATTTACGAAGGTCTTCCTCCCCTTGAACCTCGTTCCGCACGACGAACCATTTTTACCAACGTCAGCAGCCTCTACGTAAGGTCTAATGACAACATTTCTATCCAGGAGCGTCCTGAAAACGTTATCGTCTACGATGGTAAACTCGTGTGTTCGGGTCAGTGTTCCAGATACTTGGGTGACGACAAAGACATCATCGAAATCATCGATCTTGAGGGCGGTTCCATCGTCCCCGGTCTGACCATCTATGGCCCATCTCTTGGCCTGGCCGAGATCCGCCTCGAGCCGAGTACGACCGACGGTACAGTCTTCAACCCTCTAGTGGACGACCCACCTGCTGTTCTGGGAGACGGCCTTATAAGGGCCATCGATGGTTTGCAATTTGGTGGTCGGGACATGCTGTGAGTCTCTGCTGCGGATCCACTTCACAAAATATGACATTTACCGCTGTGTTGAACGTCATTAGGCTGGCGTACAGAGGTGGGGTTACAGCTGGTGTGACAGCTCCCTCAGGAACCTTCGTCAAAGGCATCTCGACAGCGTTTTCGTTGGGCGCCCCGAACGTCCTCGGTAATGGATCAATCCAGAGTGACGTTGCTGTACATATGGCCGTCACGAAGAATAGTGCGCAGAGTGTTAGCACCCAGATTGCTGCCTTGCGTGCCATGTTACTTGGAAAAGGTAGTGACGATATGCTGTGTCGTGTCCGAGCTGTGCGTTTACCTGTCCTTCGTTGTCGCAAGGTACTCATCATCATCATCGTGTTTGCTTGCCTAGGGTACCGCAACCCTGGTCGTCGAAGTAAATAGCGCAGACATCATGGCGTCCCTGTTACGCCTGAAACGTAAATACGAATCACAGTCAGGCAAAGCGCTCAAGATGACTTTTGCGGGTGCGATTGAATCCCATCTCATTGCATCGGATATTGCGCGCGCTGGTGTCAACGTCATTGTCACTCAACCGAAGCCCTTCCCGACTACATGGGATCAACGCCGATTGTAAGCATATCTTATTCTTTCATTCGATGTTTCCTTGGTGTTTGAATCTGAAATGTACCCAACAGCCTCGCAGGGCCACCGCTAACAGCTGATTCACTCGTCTCTGCGTTGCTTTCGGCAGGCGTTCAGGCGGGAGTAGGTCTGCTGGATCAATTCGAGGCGCGAAACCTTCGATGGGAAGTCGCTCGAGTATGTTGATACAGCTTTATTTGGCATCACCTACGGCTTGTCTGACATATCCAATGCGCACTCGCAGCTCGCCCTTGCCTCGAATGGCACCATCGACCGGACGACATCGATCGCGCTTGCCACCATCAACGTCGAGAAGGCACTGGGGATAGCGGTAGACATGCCTCAGGATCTCGTGGCATACAAAGGTGGGGATGTGTTCGACTTCGAGGGCAAACCTGTTGCTGTGATCTCGGCGCAGTTGGGACGGACTGATCTATTCGAGTAATGCACGAGTTTCCCTACTTTATGGTATGCCCCTGGGTCATTTACTGTTGATGGTTTCATTGTCCCCACGCTTTCAGTATACTTGTCTATCTGCTACTGCTTGGTTTCACTTCACTTTAACAGTTAGTATAGTACCAAATGTGATTCGAGAGTACAGTGAGGACAACCCTTTCGTAGCCATCCTCCAATCATAGCGCTCCAACAAGGTTCTCTGTAGAAACCTAGCGAGTCAAGCGAATTATATTACAAACATGGCCACAGGTTTCCCGCTTGCAAAGAGGCACTGCCCGCGCTCAATTTTCACTCCCATACACCAACCCAGGCAGCGACGACGCACGCTCCCGAATGTCCTTCGTGTCCTTCTCGTCTTCCGCCACAGTGTCGCTGCGAAACGCCCTTGGTATTCCGTCAACTAGACTCCCTATCGATGGCACCAAGTTCGTATCATATGTCCTCCCTCCTTTGGTCTGCGCCAGCATAGCCGCGCAATTGGTTGTCCTACCTCAGACGCGTGCTTTTCGTGTGGCACTCTGGCCTCTCGTCGTGTTGTTGGCAGTGCGTGCAGCACTTTCCGTGGACTTCTCACACGGCAGGCACGAGCGAGCATTCCTCAATATTGACTTGGTTGTAAGTGCTTTTGTCCATAAACTTCTTTTTCAGACGTCCCGAGAGGACAGGCTCACATAGCCTTTCCATCCAGCTCACCATGTTCTCTCTTGTCATCCGCACCCTTGATTGGACATTTGCGAGAGAGCCACTCGTGCGCCACTTCCGTCCTGTGAATAGCTCTCCGTCGGCTCTCATGGACGCCCTTGACCTCAGCTCAACCCTTCGTGGTCACGGCTGGGAATGGTCACGTGGACTGTACATTCCTCGCGAATGGCGTCCAGCAAATCGCATGGGATTCGTTTTCTACACCCTCCTTTCCACGATTGCCCATACTCTGATGTGTGGTGCCTTCCATAGAGCAATCCTAACCTTGGCCCCCATGGGAATCGGACCGATCCCGGGAGGGTCAACAATTTTCGATGAATCACTTCCTCTCCCTGTGCAATACTTACGAGCGAGCATTATCTCAATTTTCACCGCCTTGGCTATCTACGCAGTTCTACAGATGAATTACGACCTCGTTACCCTACCCGCTATCATTTTCCTTGGACAAGACCCCGCTCAGTGGCCCCCTGTATTCGAGGCCCCCTGGTCGGCTACGTCATTGAGCGACTTCTGGGGACGACGATGGCACCAGTTGTTCCGTCGCACTTTCCTCGTCCTAGGTAGTCATCCGCTTTCTTTCGTTCTTGGTCGCGCGGGAACCGTTATCGGAGCATTCCTTGCTTCGGGGGTCATTCACCACTCCGCGATGATCACGCTCAATGCCCGTGCCGAAACTCACTGGATGTTAGTTGGATTTGGGATGATGGGTCCCGGGGTCCTTCTCGAACGGGCGTTTTATCGATTGACGGGAAGGAAGGTGGGTGGGATAGTGGGGTGGGTCTGGACGATGGGGTGGCTTCTCTTATGGGGTAGTGTGATCGTCGAAGGGTTTGCGAGAGCAGGGATGTTCGGATGCGCAAGCAATGTTGACAGTGGGTTACCGGTACAGATACCATTGGAACGTTTAGTGGCGGATCTAGACGCTTGGTTACACACCATTTAACAAGGAATAGCAACCCTCCTACATATAAGTTTGGTATATCCCATCGCCCTACTTATGATTGTGAAAACACAACTGGAAATACTACGTGAACCCATTGAAATCTCAGTGGACTACCGGGCACTGAAACGGTAATCTGGAATGTGGAACGTGCCAAATATCTGAATCACCTGGAATATAAGCAGGTATCAATCCATAAGGATTTTTGCGACGCGGTGGGCATCGTCTCCTCTTCGGACGCCACAACGCTCTCGTAGAATTTGCACCAAGTCTTCTCCCTTCACTTCCATTTTTGCGGGCATTCTTTGTCTTCCGTTGCGATCACAAATTTTCAAGATGCGCTCGATGGCCTCTCTGGACTCTTGTATCTTTGGCTCCTCCAACAGCGTGGTTACGCAGGCATGTCCGCAAAATTCCATGCCGCGCCGCGCAAAGACCTCTGAATTTTGGTCCCACCAGTCCTCCATACGTTTCTCCTGCTCCAAGAATGTGATGACAGCAGCGATAGGGACCGCCTTCTGACATGCCGCCTCGTACAACAGAGCGTAGTTCTTCTGAGTGGTCGTGCTGATACGGCCTTGACGATGGCAGAACAGAAGAAGATCGACTCCTCCTGCTTTGGCCAAGTCCCTGACGAGTTTGCACACCTGCTCGATGGCACGCAAATATCCCGTATCGCCCATCATTGGCTCGTCCAAGCCGACGGTATCCCAGATGGTGTACGATACATCATCAACGATGAACGGGTATGGTGTGCAGGCCGTGGTGCATCCGTCGATGTCAGGAGAGGTACGTGCGACCTCCTTCCCAGCAAGCAGGTTGATCATCGAGCTCTTTCCAGAGCCAGTCTCCCCAAACAGGATGATATTGAGAGGCATGTCTTCCGAGTCCACAGCGTCCTGCCAGTGGAACGTGTGATTAGTACATCTCCAAGAGACGGTATTTGGGACACCACTTTGAACATTGATACAACTTGAAGGGAATGCCAATGGCGATGCGGAGTTGGGAAGCGAATAACGCCCTTGCTATCTATTATCGGTACACGAGGCCTACACGTTGGAAGGATTTAAGCTTCCGAGCTGCGGAGCAGTCCTCCTCACCCTTTACCCTCAGCCTTGTCGACGTCCTCAGACTCAACAGGCCCCCCCTTATCTGTTCATAACGGACAAGGCTTTCAAGTTCGCTAATTTTCACGCGTTCGTTGCACGGCGTCTTCGTGGTGAGTTGGCAGCACCGTCCGTGACTCTGAAATAGACTCGACAGTAAGACTGAGCTCATTACCGTGTAGATCATTCATGGCCCGTCCTCCAATCATCGCGGTCGGCCGCAGAGTTGTCCGCAAATTATTTGTTCGGCGTTTTCGCCCACTAAATGTCATCCTCTTTGGTCAGACTGGTGCAGGAAAAAGCTCGGTGATCAACATGATTGCTGGGAAGCAGATAGCCGAAGTATCCAATGGCGCTGCAGGATGCACTCTGTCTTTCAAGTCATATAATTTCTATGTCGACGGCAATCATCTTCGTATCTGGGACACCGTTGGCATGGACGAACCAGATATGGAGATAGCTTCGATAGAGCAAGCTCGTGACCTCATCGACAGCTTGTCAGAGGAGGGTGGTGTCGATCTACTTCTCTTCTGCATCCGTGCACCTCGCATCACTGCAACTTCGCAAGCAAACTATCGGTTGTTCTATGAAGTGCTTTGTAGGGCCAAGATCCCCATCGCGTTCGTTATAACCCACCTCGAGCGGGAAGCTGACATGGAAGCGTGGTGGGGACGGAATGCAGAACAGCTAGAGAAATTTGGCTTGAAGTCTGCAGGTCACGCTTGTGTCACAGGGTTAGCGACACACAACAAGCACGAAGAGTCACGAGACAATATCCGAAGGTTATTGGTACGCGGTGGTCAGCGTTTTACCATGCCTCCAGATGCATGGTTTATCGAGTTTTCGCACCGTCTCGGTCTTTTTTTACCGCTGACAAAAGGATTAAAAAGGAAGGAAATAACCCGACTCTTAGTGAAGCGTTGCAGAATGGATGAAAAGGTTGCGGAGGAGCTCGCTGCGAGACTGGAGGGCGGACGGTGCACCTTGGGCGGGGGCGAACACTTGAGCTACGAAGGCTCCAGTGACGACCTCTCGATGGACGAGGAACCCTCCACAATCGGAGCCCGCATTGCCATAGCAATTTTTGGAAAATTGAAACGTCTTGTAAGGAACGCTGCGCGTCCTTTTGCCGATCCGGTCCCGATGTCATTGTCGAGCATCGACCTGGTCTAGACCTCCCTCGATCTTATCACTTTCACGTCGTTTCTTTTTCTTTGTCTTTCGTCATTGTTTTCGTTTCACATAGTCACACCTTTGTCCTTTCTACGCTATGCTGGCTCCTACCTATGTCATCCTCTAGTCCGCATCGTATATATTGGCCGCCTGTACACTTAGTTCGACATCATCGTATCCAGACGCATCCAACTGACCGTCTTTCTTATTGTCCACATCGCTCGCTTGCGCTGCAATTGGCTGACGACTTTCCCTTTTCAGGACTCGCACGCAGCCTCTAAATTTCTGAGTGGCCATTTTCCACCTTGACAACTTATAGGGTGTTAGTCATGTTTTTGAACTAGAATACAGCTTTGTAAATTTCTCAGTATAAGTACGAGTTCTCGACAAATATGTGATATAGCTGGAGCAAGTTGGAAATGATGGTAACACTGGTGTAGCTCGAGTAGCACATACTTTCACCTAAGGAATAGCGGTATGAATTTAAAAAAGTCCATGTGATTTTTCAACGGTACCTTAATCCGAGGAACCTGAGTATGCTTGGTCTCTGCGACTTGTCACTTGGTACGAATGTTAGCCCGAAAACATGTGATTACTAAGCAAATTACCCATCGTGCATGATAGAGGCAATATCGTGTGCGTCGCGGATGCCGAGCCCGCAGCGTTTGCGTAGAAAGTCTTCCAACTGACTTTTCTTTAACCCTTTCGGGCAACTCTGCAGTCTACTCCAGCGCTGCAAAAATCCTTGGAACCACGGCCCTGGAGGCATGTTATATCTTCCGTTATCATCGTGGCGACCTAACATGTCCTCGATAGCCTGTTTGGACTCCTTGTACTTAGAATGCTCCATCAGTCCAGTAACGCATGCGTGCGTTGCAAAATTCATCTCGCGCTTTGCGAAGACCTCGACATTTTGGTCCCACCAGTCTTCCATTCGCACATGGCGCTCGAGGGAGGTGATGACGATTGCGATAGGGACATTGGACTCGCACAACGCCTCGTAGAACAATCTGTAATTGCTCTTTGTCGTGGTAGTGATACGGCCTTCACGGTGGCAAAGAACGAGAAGATCGACCCCTCCCGACTTTCTCAGATCCTGGATAAGCTTGTAGGCCTCTTCAACAGCGGCAAGGTATCTTCTGGCTTCCATCCGCGCTACTGGCTCATCAAAGCCACGGGTTTCCCAGATGGTGTACGATATTCCGTGCACTGAAAAGGAGTAGGGTCTGTAGGACAAGGTACAAGTGTCGCCGTCACCAGAGGTTTGGGCGACTTTCTCCCCGGCAATGAGATTAACCAACGGACTCTTTCCAACGCCCGTTTCGCCGAACAGAATTATGTTAAGAGACCTTGTCATGTTGTGCGTCTTGTGGCCCATCTGTGAGGTTCCAGTGCACCTAGGAGGGGAAGGATAACCCACTTTTGAATGCCGTCTTCGGGGTCGAGTGTTGTGCTAGTGCAAGGTCGGTGAAGAGTGTTACAGTAGACTACCTCATAATGCATACCACTATGCATTATGAGATTGGTAATAAACTGAATTGCTCGCTTAAAAAAGTGTAGCAAAAACCTAATATGCATTATGAGATTTTTTATGCATTATGAGGTAGTCTACTGTACTTCTTTCAGATGGTGCTCAGCTAATGGTTTACTAGTATGAAGTTCTGTCTAGGATCGGCGCATACTTAAGGCAAATGCTCGATCATGTTGTCGGATGAACGTGTGACCTCCCTCGAAAAAGTACCTTGGAAGCCACGTTGCACGGGTCCCATCGCCTTACACTACCATTGCAGGCTCTCGTGTATACCTGTGTGCCATACTCAAAATGTTACAGCTGGTTTGGCGCTTATTACGCCTACTCAAGTGTTTGCTTTCCTTCCCCACCCGTCGGCGCCGGCAAATACTTTCTGGGTGCAATGTCGCATTAAATCGGCTCGTTTCGCTTTGGCGTCAAACATGGATCCCTAGACACAAAACTATGTCTTTCGACACGCGCTCTCCAGAGTCTTCACCTCGCATCCTGTGTTCAAATGTTCCCATCGAACTCTCACGGATCAACCATGTGGTGGTGCCAGCGGCAGATATAGATCCTCCTGATCTCTCTGATGACGATCCCAGTCCACCCGCAGCACATCATACAGTGGCGGAGCAATCGGATACGGTTACTTTCGATCCATTTAGTGACGATCCCAGTACACCCAACATCACCGCAGATAGTTTTTCGATCTTCTCAGAGCCTGTCTGGAATGTTCGCCCTGGAGTCGCTGATGGAAAGACACGATATGCCCAACTTAGAAACAACGAGTACGTGTGTTAAAGGTCTGTTTTATTTGAAACTTACACTAGATCCTAGAACGTGTACCACAGGATTGCTTATCCCGACTGGAAAGCAAAATCTTACGTACGCCGCCCGCATTTTCTGTACTAGTGATCTGACTGGTAGAACAACCATAGGGAAGTGCCACCAACGGGTTGGAAACGGTTCGACCACCCAGAAGGAAACGTTCTCTTTTTTCACGAAGAACTGGTATGATCCACCTATCCTCTGAAATATGTCTGTCGTAGTAATTGTTTCCAGCGTGTCTTCACTGACACATACATCATAGAACAAGATGGGCTGGCCGATCGATTTGTGTCTCTTGCCAGGGTTCTTCTCGGCGCGGCAGTCGGGTTCATAGATACCAACACGGAACTTGTGCTGAACCTGACTGCACGCCACAGGGACAAATGGCGATGTCGCTACTACTTCCTTGACCATGATAACCGTCGTCTTTTCTGGCATACCAATGTGGACATGGGGACAGTATTTGGAAAACGATTCAGAGGTGTTTCCCTACCAAGCCAGATAAGTGCGTTGATTAGGTATCTACCTTTTCTTGCCTGACGTACGCAAAGAGCATCTTCTCGAGGAACACTATTGGTAAACTCCTTATGCATTCCAGGCAAGTTCCTCAATTACTGCGTCACCCTGCAGTTCTTAAGTTCGGATTTATTGCAGTTGCCATCTCATGTTGCCTCCAGGAATCACTGCGAGTATTACCCTCACAATCAACCACTCTCCAAAGAGGTCTTCGAGGAGCTAAGAGGAATGTTGAGCTATGCCATTACTGGTGTGTCCCTTGCCGATCATACACTGGTGAATATTCAGATCTCATCCAATGTCTAGACGTAACAACTTCTGATACCTCCTTGAGTCCATTCACACCTGAGGAGTTGAAATCGCTGCTAGATATTGTGAAATCATCGCCAGGAAAGTCACCGTAATGTTCATATCATATCCATATCGTCATCAATTCTAACTGCCTGTGCAGATGATGCGAAGACACCTGAGTATAACGTGTGTATCGTCGGTGAGCCTTTACGTCCGTCGTCATAACATGGCACTCAAGATTTTCTGGCAGCGCGACTGATGTCACTTTTCGGCGAGTATCCCGTCTGACGTCGACGATCCATCGCGAGATTGACTGGTCATACAGCTCATAACAAGTTCGTAAATTTTCATGGACAAGATTGTGCGCGCCTTGAGGCGGACGCGTACATCTTTGGAGAAGATCACTGGGAGGATCAGGCGGTCTTCAGGGTCACGAACTTTTTCCTGCTCGGGTCACTCGAGGAACATGCCCTTCGGTTGCGCCACGTGTGGGCCAATCATATTATCATCCAGCCCCGTTGGAAGGATTTCACAACGAGGGTGACAAACGAGCTGAGTCGGTACACAATATTTGTAAGAACAACTTAATTTCCATCCTTTCGCGATCTTACAATGAGCAGTCTACGGTGATGCTTACCGCGAACTTGGCTTTCCTTGCCGTACCGGGTATAGTGGTTCCACCGCAAGTTATCATCTATGGTTCGGCACTTGCGTCAATCAGCTCGATTGTCGTGTCATTCATTCTATTGAATGTGTACGCCAATCCAAACTTTATCGATCCTACCACTGCGGTATGTCTCCTGTCACGTTTTGTATAGTTTCTCATACCTTGGCTGCAGGCAAGCATCATGATTTGCATAAGCAAGAAAGTGGGGATTCCTTTTCTTGCAATCACACACAGTCTGCCTATGGCTTTGCTAATTTGGTCGTAAGTATTTACTCTTATCATCTGTTGCGTTTGCTGGAATTTGTAACCTTGTCCCTAGGATCTTCCTCTTTTTCATTGCTCTCGCCTACCACATATTCGTCCAAGTGCACCTAGTTGTCCGTATTGTCTTTGCCATCGTTTATTTCGTTCTCCTATGTTTTGGTGCGTTGAGCTGCATGGTCCTGTGGTTTTTTGCTAGGGGTAACCCCAGCAGTGTGCAGAAGAAATAAGAATGTCCAACGCTTCAATTACCCATACTTTGTTGTAGTTCTTGGTAAATGCTGCTATAATATACGACGATGCTTAGTGTATTAGTACCACGTTGTTGGACGGTGGCCCTTACCTAAAGAGTCTTATCTCACTGGGAAGTTCAAGTTGTTAGCTCTCATCCCAGCATGTCAATTTGGTGTTCGAAGTTATACCGCCTCAAGTTCTTGTTTTCCTTGGTCATCCGGTTACGCTCAGTCTTGACCACCAGTTCTATTTCGGCTTTCAAGTGGCTTGTCTCACTTTGGCGCTCAGTGGAACAACTCAGACGTACACTTTCCTCGGATCTGCCATCGCACGCCCTGTGTTCCAATGTCGCCCACCTCCCTGCGGCCAATCGTCATGTGGTAATCCAAGTGCCTGAAACGAAATCTCTTGTTTCTTCTCAAACTCACAGTCCAGTTAATCCACGTATAGCAACCCAGCTTGCTACCACCGAATTGGTTGCCAGATCCTTGGCAAGGCCCACCCCCACCTGGAATGTTCAACCTGGTGTCGCTGATGGAGCAACGCGATACGCTGAGCGTAGAAATGATGGGTATGTCTGTCGAAAGGGTTTCACTCGTGACTCACATCGGATTCTAGCCGATTTGCCAACTTTCGGATCCCCGCTGGAAAGGAGAGTCTCGCGTATGCCTCTCATTTCACCCCATAGATTTCTGTCTCGCTGACCTGACAATGCAGGCAATCACCACCGCCAACAGGGTGGCAAATGTTCGATCATCCGGAAGGAAATATATATTTTTATCACACAGATTTGGTACAGTTTATTCGTTCTCTCTTCTCTACTCTTGGAGATAACATCTGTCTAGCGAATTTTCACTGACACGTACATCACGGAAGAGAATGGCCTTGGGGATGACATCGTGTTTTCTGCAAGCCATCTCATCCATGACGCTGTTGAAAAGAATCTCCTAGTCGATCACACCGAACTCGTGCTGAACATCATCCCAAGTGGTGTTCATAGACAGACGTGCTATTATTACTTTGTCGACCACAGTAATCGTCGTCTCTTTTGGCTTACGGATGTGAGAGTAGGGAAATTGTTTCGAAAGACATTCAAAGGGGTTACACACCCAAGCCAGATCAGTAGGTTTTGGGGTACTTGGTAGTTCGCTTCTAATGGATATGTAGAATATCTTCTCGAGGGCTACTACTGGTATAACCACCTTCCGCGCCTCTCAGGCATGTCCCAGCATCTCATCATATCTAGTGATCACTAATTTCAGTATTGATACAGTCACGATCTCAATCCGTCTTCCTCCAGGTGCCACTGTCAATACTATCCTCATAATCGCCACTTTTCCAAAGTGATCTACGACGAGCTGAAGGGAATGGTGAACTATGCCAAAGCTGGTGTGTACTATATACCCACATGCGCACGTTTACTTATTTCGCGCCTAATGTCCAGATGTCACTACCTCCGATAGCTCTCTGAGCCCTTTCGCGAACGACGCATTGGATTCACTACTGGAGCTCGTCAAGTCAATCCCGGGTATGCATGTACTTGATCTTCGTGTTGTTCACCAACCCGATTATGTGTAGATGGTTCAGATTCTCAGAACGAGTACAATATCTGTGTCATAGGTAAGCTTGTACCCCTTCCTCACAGTGTGGCGCTCAAAAATTAATTTTGAGAAGCACGACTAATGTCAATTTTTGGTAACTGTCTTGGCTTATCTATCTCGCTCCTAGGTGAACGTTGTTGACCCTTAAACCAGCTTGGAATAAGTTCGCCAATTTCCATGGACAAGAATGTGCACGCATCGACGCAGAAGTGCACATCTTTGGAAAAGTCGACTGGGAAGACCGACCGGTTTTCAAAGTGATCAACGTCTTGCTGTTTGGGTCACTCAAGGAACATGCACTCTGCTTTCGGCGTGTTTGGGCCGATCATATTATCATCGAACCACATTGGAAAGACTTCGTGGTAAGGATGACGAACGAGTTGAGTCGGTATGCAATCATCGTAAGGCTCTATTATCTCTTGCATGTATTTTTTTTACACTAAACAGTCAACAGGGATGCTTTTCGTGAACTTTACTTTTCTTGCTGTGCCCGGAGTAGTCGACACTCCAACGTTTCCTTCGACCGCGTCACAAGTCATTCTCTACGGTTCAGCCCTAACAACGTTTACGTCGATTGTTGTGTCGATTGTGCTGTTGAAAGTTTACAGCAATCCTGCGGTTATATTTGCTGGTACTACGGTGCGTCATGTCCGGTTTCATGTTACCTTCGAGTTTCAATCCTTAAACGATGGCTCTTTTCAGGCCCGCACTCTACAGAACATAAGTAGGAAAGTGGGAATACCCTTTCTTGCGATTACTCACAGCCTGCCTATGGCGTTGCTGATCTGGTCGTAAGTTTTCGTTTCTTTTTTTCGTTCTAGATCATCATTTTTATTCAGGATCACTCTTTTTGTCGTCGCTTTAGCGTATCAGATATTTATTCCCAACCGGCTTGTCGTGGTCGTGGTGCTTGGAGCAGCTTGTCTTATTCTCGTCTTTCTCGGTGTACTGAGCCTCCTTACGTTAGCTTCATTTGCCGGGGGTAGTTAATCCACAGATATTTGCAGTTCGGACCAAGGTGTATCTAGCGCTCGAGTCTCTGACACCGTCTTTTACGGATGTATTGCGGATGGTAAACAAATGGTTCCAGGCGCTCACTCCGCTCAGTTAAATCATTTTGTGGCTCGTAACATTAGTTTGTAACATTTATGCACGAAAGATAAAGACGGAGAATGATCATTGAGGTATGTATGTAAATAAGATGTAGACTCGGTGACTAAAGGGGAGATAGCATGAGGGTGTGGTGGGCAGAACCGGGGTGGGATCGCATTGTAGTTGGCATTGAGGGAAGGAAACGGTTTTATGCGCTGGAGGTCCCGGGTGGGCGTGCTCGAGGTGGGTACGACGAAGAACCCGGGCGAGCAGGCGACTGGGGACGAGAGGGTGGCAGCACGAAGTGCTGGTTACGTTGCCCCTCTGAAAGGGCTTGTGGTTGTACTCGCGCCTCTCTGCGCTGAAACAGCCCAGCAATGGCCGACAAACACCCAGTTTCCAGTTCATGACTCGAGAGAGTTGAAGAGTCATTCCCAGCGTAATCTTCTGTCTCTCCGGCAGCTCGCTAGGTTCGTCAGAAATACATATGATTCACACAAAAACTAGTAACTCACAACGCTGGCTTTACCTCCTGCAACGATCACTGGTCTGCTACTCGTAGACGCCTGCCCAGTGTCATTGCAGCCACGGTCAATGGGCGAGTTGTGATCCTTCTTCTTTACTCTCTGGAAATATCTTATCTTCAATCTTGCGTGCCAGTCATTGGAGCTGCGACTTGTCGCTTGCTTGATACCGTATCAGTACGCAATGCACGTGCGCTCGATAACGTGTACGAACATCCTGGCATGATGGCTGAGGTACAGGGACATCCACCTGTGGAACCTGATGGACACTTGATGAATGAATCGAAAGAAAAATATGAGTTAGGTCACCTCGGCTTGGTGATTCTGCCCATCCGTGTCGGGGTGGGAGTTCTCTTCAATGGAGGCATCCGGCATAGACTGCCCTGGTACCGGGGAATCGTCAGACTTGACATCCGAAACAGGCTACATGGTGTCAGTACACAGGAAAGGGCAGTATAACGAGCAGTAGAGACTTGCCGACCTTGGTTCGAGGACGAAGTTTGTAGCGTGGTTGAGTTTTAGGACCAACTTGAAAACCCTTGGACCGTCCATGATCATTAACATCAAGCAAGGCTTGAAAAACGGCTCGATGCTGGCGGAAGTACTCGATCGTACTGTGGATTTCGTCCACTCTCCCGGATGTATCCATACTTGAAACCAGAGCTTCCATCTCGGTCAGCGCGTCCAAGCACTTTTGAGGGTGCTCATTACCAAACCACTGTTGGATGGAACTACTGTCCGTAGATGAGTAAAGACGGTCAAGAATAACATTAGAAGTGTGTAAGATGCGCCTGAGGTCATCGTGAAACTGGACGAAGGAATTTTCGGTGCGATGGAGTGCCGCTGCTGAGAGTAATCTCCCAGATGCCAGGATAATGTGAACCACCATCCTGGTATCATCCATGTTCTCTTCTGGATGGGAGTTCTTGCAGTCAGTGCCGGTGGGAGCACACAAGAAGGACGGTCGACGCGGCAGGATTACAGTTCTCGCCTCGACGCTGCAAGTTATCGCGAGGCGAATATGGAACACAGCCCCAGTGCATCTTCACTATCAACACGTTCACCCCTCGTTGCAGGCTTCCATTGAACTGAGAATGAAACCTGGCGCTACATCATGAAGGACCTCAGAATTTCGATCCTCACTTTTTTTCCCTCCGTCATTCCTGCCATCGAGCTAACGTAGTCTGAAACTGGTCCATGATGAAGGACCAGTCTGAGGTACGTACCTGGTACAGGAGGTTGTCTCTGAAGCGAAGGGGCTAAACTTGTGTTGCTGCGCAACACAGGGATGGAAGGCGGTCTGTGTTAATCAACCGGCCCTGGTGAAAAAAATCCTGTCCGACTATTCGGGACCATTTGATGGTTTGTCGATACCGTGTTGTCATACAATGTTCTGCTAATTCCACGTCCTTAGTGTTCCGGGAATTGATCCAGAACGCCGATGACGCAAATGCAAAAAACGTAGAAATACGTTTTGAAAAGGGTAACGGGTACCAGGACGCCTCCCCAGGTGATAATGTGAGGCAGCTTCATAATCACGTTTTCAATGCTGAAATATCGGTTGTTGTCTTAGGTATACAAGTGGGTCATCCGGGACAACGGGGATGGTCTGGTCGATGACAAGCAGTGGGAGAGGCTCTGCACAATCGGTAATCTAGTTATTTGTTTAGCCAAGCTGGTTTAACCCAGATTTACTCATCGGCAGCTAGTGGAAATCAGGATCCAGACAAAGTCGGTACTTTCGGGGTCGGTGAGTAGGTCAATTGTTGGCTTCCAGTCACAAAGAACTGGAGTTCTTCCAGGATTTTATACTGTCCTCGGCATCTGTGATCGGCCTGTTCTAAAGTCTAATAGTAAGACTCTACCCGCTAGATTCGGTGATGATCACTGATGTATGTTCTAGACAAATGTCTGGAAATGAGGCTAGGCGACGAGGTTGGTACAAGTACTGTCACAAACAAAAAACCAACTCTAATTATCACCGTTCAGCTGTACGTAAAGCCGCAGCGTCAGGCCTGTAACACTGATGGCTGGACATCTGTCGAGCTTGTCCTGAGGAATGACGTGAAGGAGCGATTACCGAACCTGCGCGACCTAGCAAGGTTCCTCGTTTCCTCACTAACGTTCTTGGAAAGCGTCCATACTATCACTGTTTTCCTTGGTGGGCGGGATGTACTGCGCATCACGAAGGACCTGGAATCTGGTCCGTCGGTTGAAATCCCGGCGGCTGACAGTAGTCGAGAGATAATGGTCATAAAGTCTATCAACTTTGCCAGTACGTCCCTCACCTTGTCCTTTTGTCCTTTTCTGACTCGTATAGCACAACTCATTTCGGTTCATGTCATGGCAGAAGATTGCCTTGCGGAACCAAAGACACGCCTCAAGGAAACTATCACCCCTGCGAGGTTCTTTTCACTTCCTCGCGAGGTGCCAAACCGGACATCTGCCTCTCGGCCGAGCGGAATGAAGTGGGAACTTCAGATCGCCTACTGTCTCTACAGCGCACAAATAGAAGCATGTCCACCAGAGGAGATGAAGAAAGGTGTGAAGTCGATTGTGAAAGATCTTCCACCTAGTTTCACGTGCAAAGCCGTATATGTATGTACTCTGTTCACAGCCCCTTGCTTACTTTTGACCTGGTTTGCGGTTGTAGTTTAGGGCTGAGCAGGAGAAGGTCGTGAAGGAAAGCTCGATGCGACATCTTTTTGATGGATTAGATGGAGTCCTTCCACAAAATAATAGGTAGGAGTACACCCATCTATGTTCTGTGACTTCACTCACGAACGCGAAACAAGCGGACGTATCTTCATAGTAAGAGGGCCGAGTTCTTGGTTATGTAGGCGATGGCTTAATGTTTCCAGGGGCAAAGCACCAAAGAACCCACAGGCATCGCTCTGCATGTTGCAAGTAAGCATATCGTTCCAGATGTGGTGCGTGGATCAGTTCGCTTAAAGTAAGTTTTCTCTTTGGCTCCGCGTGGCAATGACGCTGATTTGTTAACCAGCAATGGCCAGGTGGACAGTATGTGCACGCATTATTTGGGAAATACCAGTACTAAAATGGTATTGACAGAATGGAATGAATCCCTTTTGAAAACAGCTGGATATCTGGCGCGAGCTATATACGAGCAGGAAATGAAGATTGTCAGCGAGTTGGAGCCCACCAAACCTCAAGTCAAGGAGCTGGGGTTGTACACCATGCGACGATTTGCGTTCGGCCAGCAGCCAGCTAGTGGACCTTCCCTTCATCTCAGATCTGGTTTTTTCTTCGCCTCGAACCAGAGGGTCTTGTGCAACCGTGGAATTTCGGATGTCGCGCTGGTCAGGCGTTATGACAAGGACCTTCATTCCGTTCTTGAGAATATTCCATATCTTCACCGTGAACTCTCGGAAGAGCAGCGGGGACTAGTCGAAGAAAAATGGAATGTTCCGTACACCCAAGATGATGACATGCTAGCGGAATTTGCTTCTGGTCGTCTTTCCGAAGCGGTTTTGGAAAAGTTCTTTGGTTGGTGGGAGTACGCCACGAAGAACGGGATTCTTCCAGCGGATGAAAAGCTGAAAGAGGGTTTCTTCAAGGAACTTTGCGACAGAGGCCGGCTCTACTGTGAAGAGTGTAATGTCATCGAGTTGAAGGGGATCGAACAATACACGCAGCTCACTCACCACAAGGAGCTTCTCCCTCCAAAGACTATCTACATCTCCCAAGCGAAGGATCATGCCAACTATCTTGATTTGTTCGGATGGACACCATTGGACCCCATCAGGTGGTTGCAGTTTGTTTGTAGACCTGGCCACTTGGATCGCAAGAAGCCATTTGATTCCCGTATTCTCACCGCCCTTGCTGGCATACCAACCATGTCGTCGCAAAGCTGGGACAAAGTGGCGAGCCATCTGGCTTCATTCGAGTGTATAAACACAATCCATGGATTTAAAAGGCCAGGCGATTCATACCTCAGGATTGCCGGTATCTGGAATGATGTTCCTGTTGTCAATGATCACACGCTGAATGATCAAGTGTATGAGCGCCTCGGAGCTCGTTCAAGGTTGGACTGGGGCAAATTACTTGATCGGTACGGTGAATGGTTTATTGACGTCTTAAGGGTGATTAATGGTTCACCTCCAGATTGGAAGCATCGGAAACGTACACGAATGATCGCTTTTTACCGTACCTCGTGGACATGGTGGCGAAGAGACATTTGTCAGTGCAGCAGATTGGAGACCTGAGGAAGAGGAAGGTCTTCGATTCTGAAGCTCATGGTAAACTCGCCGCTACAGCACTGCACCAGCCAGATAAGCTGGGTGTCAGGCTACGCGAGCTTGGTCTTCCAATTCTCAACCTTCGTGGGACGGGTGGTGTTAGTATGGATCCCCTGAACAAGCTGCTAGGCGTTAGGGCATATCCACCACTTGAAATGATCGACACATGGTTAGCCACCACAGACAACACAAAAATTAACTTGGCTCGCCAGTGCCTTACAGAGAATGGCACAGAATATCGTGAAGAGGCCAAAAAGACTGATGTCGCCTTGATTCCCACTACGAAAAGGGGGACATTAGCTCACTCGAATGAGGTAGATATGACAATTTCCATACCACTTAAATTATCCAAGCGCTGATGCGTATCTACACAGGTGTTTTCCTCTCCTAGCTGGGGAAAACTGGGATTCTATACAATATCTGACCGGCTCGTGGAGTATGCAGCCGTACTTGGAATCGAGGAGAAACCCCGTCCTGAAGTGCTGATCAACCGTCTCAAGAGTGAAAGACTGGACGTAGATATGTCCCGTAGGTGGTTCAAGCAACTTTCACAATGCATAGATGGTGCGTCGCACCTCAAGTGAAAAATGTGTGCTCAGGCAGTCCCAGCAGATTTCAGCGTGAAACAGTCAGAGGAACTCAAACAAGTCTCGTTCATTCCGTTCGCCCCTCCTCACCTGCTATCTAGCCCTCAATGTCTGAAGGATTGTTTCGTGATGTCATCACTTCCCGAGCATAAGCCCCACTTGCGGCTTATCTTGCCCTTCGTAGAATTTGGTGACGATGGAAATCCTCTGGCCATCCGGACTGCCAAAACGGAATCGCCCAAGGCATCGGATATCGCACGGGCAATGGTAGCTTGTCCTCAGCGCTATCTAGAATTGGCGAATGTCGACTGGTACGTGGTATTCATCGATTCTCTCGAAAGTGCTTACACTCGATAAGTTATGCAAGCGACCTTCGAGAAATTGCCCGGGAATATGACTCGTTTTCCGAAAAGTTAAAAGAAACTATGCATACATCCACTTTCTTACTTGGGCGATGCATGCGAGACGGATCTTGTGAGCTGAGACAAGCTTGCAAGATCTTTATAGGCGGCGACAGAGAAAATCTTTCTGACTTCCGCCAGTTTATTTTCGTGGCTCCGGATGGCCTTAAGGGTGAGTGCTTGAGTTTCTGCCGCAGTCGGGTGACCTCCATTTTCTCCCTTTCATAGGATTGTACGAGAAACTAGGTTCCAGGCCACTAGATGGTTGCGTGGTATACCATGTTTACCCCACAGGCGAAACCACGCTTCCTTCGCGAATCAGCCCTGAAGACGTTCTGCAATGTGTAAATATCCTTAAAGAAGAAGAGTCGGAACAGGAGTGGCGGTTTGATATGTCTGGCTGCAGGCTTTTAGTGACAGGTTGCCAGAGACTTGAATTGGTGAAAGAGCTCGAGTCTTCGCCTGGTGAGATTATGCCAACTACCCTGCCCTCGCGGGAGGTCGCTGCCGGGTTAAGGGAGGATTCCAATCACTTACTCACGCTTTGGATTGTGAACGGCCATGAGCACATGTACACCGAGTACGTCATCACTGATAAGTCTGGTAATTGCACTGATGATCAGTAGTGTTGCTACTGCACTTTGCCGAAAACTGCTCAAAACCTATTCACGAAAAGATGTATTGGCAATGAAGCAGCTTCTGATTGACGACAAGAGTCGAATGGATCCAAGTGGTAGGCTTTCCTACTTTCATTGCCCGTACCTTCTGAATGGGTTCTTCCAGCTAAGATGGAGACGATTGCAATGACTAGCATATTGGAAGGTAGTTTCTCCCGTTTACAGCGCAGCTAGTTCCAATCTCATTCTATAAAGGTCAGCAGGGCATACCCGCTAACAATTCCCCGCCGGAGTCAGCACTTCCTTCACCTGCGACTCACCGGACTTCAATTACATCGCTGTTCGAAAGGCGCCTGGTACCAAACTCGAAGCAACGAAAGAGAAGCACAGTGGTTTCAAAACTCGGTGAGCTATGCCCTTCTCCACTAAAATCTAGCTTGACACATTTCGGCAAGACCCCATCAAATTGGCTGAGCAAGCAATTCTTTCGACTCTGCGAAAGGGCAATCCATCTGGAGAATATCAAGAGTTCCAAGACCCGTCGACAAAGTTCGATAAGGTCATCCATTGTAGGCAAGCTGACACGGGTCTTAGACTAGATGGTGAGGAATTCATCCTCTTCAACAAACCAATATATAACTGTCTCGCAGAGCGTTACAAGAAGCATGACATCGTATTTTTCATGGACAGTGAGTGCACACAAATTTCATATGCTTCTCGATGTCAATATTACTAGAAAAGTCACGATACCCAGAGGCATTCGGGGGTGTGGTGGAAGTATTCGCAAAACTAGTGATCGATCTGGCCGGTGTATTTGGGGTGGACCCCAAGGCGACTTTCTGCATATTTTGGAAAGATACAGACCCCAATCTAATGGCTTTCAATCGCAAGCAAGGGTTCATTTATCTCAACTTGGCCCATTATCACAAATATCGTGCGTAATTATCTAACTGATAAACGGCATGTGCAAGGATTGATAAGAGTCTGCGTAGACCACAAACGGGTTGTTTCAGAGGAGTCTGGGGAGTCCAGGGAAAAGAGAGAGCAGAGGACCACCATAGATTGGTATGTTGATCTATTGTGTGTGATCTGTAATGCTGGCTGACGCTACTTTCGTGCCAAGGTACCTCATCTTTGCACATGAACTCGCCCATAATGTATCATTCCACCATGACCAGGATCATGAGACTGCTTTCGCTGGGCTTTGTATGTCGCACCTAGATGCCCTTCGTAAGCGTTTCCCATATGACCCTCCACTGGGCTCCAGGTCACACTGAAGATCATTTATTTAATGTCGGATTTCGAAAAAGATGACATGACGAGAAACAAGCTGTAGTTACATGCATATATGAATACATTAACTTTACTTCGTGGCGCTTCTGGCAGATGCACTGAACCACTTAGGTGTGAAGCACAAGGGTGGTCCGGGATGATTTCCATGAGTCACAGACTCGGAATTGGCGCCGTTTCGCGATGATTCGCAAGATCCCGAGGTCACTCTTAGGCTCGGGAGTTTGCGTTCGAGTAGTGCCACGAGCGGACTCAGAAACGGCGGCTTATTGGGCTACTCGTTTGATTCAACCCCGCATCAATCTGTTACGCTTGAGGTCTCTTTGTCGCATTTTGAGATGGTGAGTATTATAAATATGTTAGCTCGGACCCACTAAATTCTTCCCTTTTCACAGCCGAATTTTGGTGATCAGGTAAATGCCTGGTACTATGATCATTCCCATCATGACCCTCAGTCAGCAAATCTTGTCCCGTGGACACTTGTTCCTTGAAAGCTCGTATGTCATGGTACATTATCGAGTTGACCCATGCTAATTCTCTTTTCTCAATTACAGCCTGTAAGTTAAGGTGCAGCCCTACTCCGATCGAAGCTGAACATGATTTGCCTTATGTTGCAGCTGATTTATGCCGATAACACGTTGTTGAATGAATGGCGTCATGATCTGACGTCTGCGGCTACGATATTAACACAACCAGTGCAAGGTGCTGACCACCACAGACTCGTCAACCTTGCCATCATCAAGGCCCGTCTAGGGCAATGGGAACTAGCAGAAAAGGATGCACGCATGGTAACCTCTCATCGCTCCTTCTTTGTGCCATTCTGATATCCATTTTATAAAGTCGATCCAAGTTCAGCCTACGGCTTTAGGTCATATCGCGGTGGGCCTCGCACTTGCCAGCCGGGGCGATCCCGACTCTGCGAAGCGAGAAGTCAATCAAGCCTTTCTGCTTGACGAGCCCCAAAGCACCTGTCTTCTCCTGCTCACCAAGGTATTGTATAGATTTATGGCCTGAACGTTCCGGCTGATGAGGCCGTAGTCTATCATAATATTCGTGGCCGGGGAACCCGATGCGGCCATGAGGCGTGTGGCGGATCTTGTGGAAGTTTGTGAAAAAGCCGATAAACCGTTGTGTCGTGCAGTTCAGGCACGTGTCCTGTTGTATACGTTGCCTGAGTACCCTTGACCAATCCTTTTCAGGCGCAGATGCAGCTGCTCGTTGGGCAGACTGCCTTGGATAAACAAGAGTATGAAAGAGCACTGAGATTGTTCACTAATGCAGGAGATTTGGCACCTTTCTCGAAACTCCCAGAGCTCGAGACTATTTCACTGGTTTGTTACTTGCTTGAGTGAATCTTCAGATGTTCACAACTCTGTTAGATTTTTGGATGGGATTTCGACTCATTACCACTCGTCATCCGTCAACGGATGTGTGAAGCATTGTATGCAACATCCCAGATAACCGAAGCAGAGATAACCGAAGCAGAACAGTCACTAGGAACTCTGTTGAACACATTTGGAGGACAGTGGAGCGATGGAGGCAGGCAGCCTCGTTTGAGGTGAGATCAGTAAATTTACTAGTACACGGCACTAAGCGACAACTTATGTAGCAGCACAAGGCATCAAAGTCGGGGAGATTCGTCATCCCCAAGGTCCCCACGCGAACAGGGAGGTGACAAATTTCCTTCGTCGGGCGATTCGTCATACCCAAGGTTCCCACGCAAACGGGAAGGTGACGATTTTCCTTCGGGCGATTCGTCATACCCGAGGTTCCCACCCAAACAGGGAGATGTCAAATTTTCTTATAAAAATACGTACGAGTCCCCTGACATGAAGGTCGACAATGCTGTGTGGTCGCCGGCCGAGGATGTCCTCGGAACGTAGTGCAAAGCGCAGTAAAGCTAGTAAAGTGATAGTAAAGTGAGCAAAATAGCCGTAAAGTACTTTACGGCGAAAAACAAATGATTGCCGACGCTGTTTCTTTGCCGTCCGATTGGCTCCCGCCGCTCGTTTTGTTTGTTTGATTTTACTTTCTTTATTATTTTATTTTCCTCCCGCTCACCTTGGCTATCGATCGGCGGGAAAGCAGTCACCGACCCACAACATACATTGGGGTGTCGCCCCGTAGCATGTCCGCCGCCATACCGTAGCCCTATCCCTCGTTCAATTCGTGTTTCTGTAATACTACGTACTATGTAGCAAATACTTTTTTTTTCTTTTTACTCCACAACTCGGAGAGATGATGCACCAGCAAGCCAGCTGGTGCATCACCCGTGCTCCCTATCGCCTCTTGCTCGGCCTGTCGAGCGCGAGCGTCATCGCGCTCGATGCCCGCCTCGTGCACATGCATGCTTGCCGTATCCGGTAAGCGAGGCGCGACCTAACAAACGCGACAAACCCACACAGCATGTTTGTTTTCTACACCCGCCCCTCACCCCCTCGCAGTGTGTCGACCTACCACAGCAGTGTTCTGCCGGTCAGTGGACGCAGGTCAGAGTCACTGACCGGAAATTGTGGGAAATTCGACGAAGTTCACCAGCGTCCACCTGAACATGATTCAGACTCTCTGCAGTCACTGGGTCCCTCTGTGTAGAATGTACTCACACGCTTGCCGGCAATTATATCACACCTCACCTATACCTCGTTGCAATCAATGCAGTGCCTCCCGCAAGTATTTACGTGCGACAGCAACAGACATTCGTTCGAGACACCCACCACATTGCAAGCAACCGCACAGCACAAAGTCCCTCCAAATGGCCAGCTGAAACTCGGGCAAAAAGCGTTCCAACAGAAGATGGTGGTGGGACCATTTCGCAGAACACCCTGGGTATGCGAACAAGGAAGAAAATCCAATGGTCAACGGAAAGGCAAAGGTGATATGTACTGGAGTCTACGAGCAGTGCGTCG
Source organism: Porphyrellus cyaneotinctus (assembly GCA_038091315.1). Taxonomy (NCBI): domain Eukaryota; kingdom Fungi; phylum Basidiomycota; class Agaricomycetes; order Boletales; family Boletaceae; genus Porphyrellus; species Porphyrellus cyaneotinctus. The sequence goes on along the minus strand of JBBPOF010000084.1, from coordinate 28,725 downwards.
CCCGAGAGCAGCAGGCAGATCAAGAGCAAATCTGCCTGGGACAACGTAACTCCCCTCGAGACATCTCAGCAATTACCAGTTCTTGTACGTCTGATCAGTCTTATTTGGACTTATTGCTGACCGGATATGTGCAGTTTGGGCAACAGCACAAAATGACCCCCGCCGTATCTGGCTACTCGAACAAGTCCTGTAGCCTCGCAGTACTATCAAAGATCTTTTCGATTATAACTCGAGTGCCAGCTCATTCTACAACATTGCTGTTCGCTGCTTGGATGATGACCTCGAGTTATACCAGCTTCTCGATTTGGATGCAGAGGATATTGGTGATCCGGACTTGCATGTAGAAGACGTCCTAGCAAAGTAGTGTTATCACTTTTACCCGGTGTTTCACGACGGATTCCAGCGCTTTTCGGGCCTCTGCGAGCACCCAGGGCGTAGATCACACAGGGGTCCATCTTCCCGCAGCGAATTCCAGCAGGACGTCCCGGCGCAAACGTGCCTCGTCGTTGCACCCTACTCCGCCCACCACCTTCGCCCCCTCAGGGGAGACTACCGCTTTCGGACCGGCCACTCCCGCGCCGCACCGCTTTGTAAATTTCTCGAGATAAGATAAGTCATGTTATCACTTTTACCCGACCTTCCAGCCAATCAGCACTGATTATATAATTTTGACCGTTGACTTCTGGCACTCAGTTCAATGGGAAAATTTACCGGCGCACGTTCCCTGACTTTGGCAAACGTTCCCTGACCGGCAGAACACTGCGATCACATCATAGTCCAGTTGGTAGTAGACTTCGGCGGAACCCTTCCTCTTCGGAATGAGATCCTTAATAGTAGTCTCGCTTAGGTGCACACATATGGTGCAAAATGTGGAGAATGACCCTGAAATGCCAACGTCTGGGGGGAACATGGAGGAAAGAGTGGAAGGCACTCCATTGATCTTGATCCACCCATTTCGGGTCGGGAAAATCGCCTCGATAGTATACAAGACATACGTACGGTTTACATACCAAAGTCTGCCAGATGGCTTTCAGTAGGCGAGAATGGGAACATAAGTGTCAGACTCCGAGGTTGTTCACTACGAAGCAAACCAACTGATTGGTGTAGTAAGGGTTGACTTCTGCACAGCGGAATTAATGGAATATTTACTAGTACGTAGGATCTTGCGAGAGTGACCATATCTATACCAAAATGGAACCAGCATATTATTGGAACCAGCATATTATCTGAACAAGAACAAATGTATCCTGCATCATCGGTAGCAAGGATAGGTGTTTATTCCTCGAATGAGATCGCCGTAGGGATTCTGAGATGGGAGTTAGACCATGTAACACGCAAAGGTTACGGATACTCACTGGCGTTGGCCGTCCTGGAAAGGAGAGAAACTCAGCAGACAGCAAAAGCTCAGAGAACTCACGACTTACCTTCGTTTTCCACCCTAGCACCGCTTTAAGTTCTGTGGCCCCAAAGAATACAATCACATCATAATCCAGCTGGTAGTAGACCTGCCCAGAAGATGTTTTCCTTGGAAGCAGTGACTCAGCGGCCTCCCTTAAGTCCACCCGGATAGTACACAACAAAGAGAAAGCCGCTGCGATTCTCTTCGTATCAAAACCAGGATCCAAGGTAAAAGTGTGAAAAACTCACAAACATCTTGATCCACCCATTCGGGTTTGGATAAGCCGCCCCGATAACAAAGAAGGCGTACTGTCTGCATGCCAAAGTCCGTCAAGTCTTTTCCCGTAAGCGAAAACGTTTCCCGAAATTCCATCTCCTCGCGGACTTGATCCCCCTTTGGATAAAATCAAGTAAACGTTAATGTCTCGTGCACCGCGTAAAGGTGACCTACCCTAACAATTTTCGTCTCAAAGTGGTCTGGGACGTAATATTCGCCTGTCGGATCTCTTTCCCACCGGCGTATCCTACTCACATGTTCTTGGTCCGTCGGGTTGACGGGGACCGCACAGACTATACCATATGTAGCACGTGCAATTCGCGAGGTGACCATATGATTATCACGATCAATGTGAGATAACACCGCCCCATTGGCAGTGGCCTTGTTGCTAATAAAAATTGTTTACAAAATTTGTGAATATGTGAGACAACGACGCACATGTGATTGTCTGGACGGCAAATGTTGATATTCTTGTCCTTGAAATACGACTGGAGCCGAGACCAGAGCCAGTCATTTGTGGAGAGTCCCCCAACGAGGAATGCCATCTGAAAATGTGCGTTAATGAGACAAACCTTCCAACAAGGTAAAGCGCACTGTAATCGGTATAGTCGGCATCCAGGAAGACCGCTGCTGTTGTTCAAATGCGCTGATGATGGTGTCGATAGACTCGGTAAACAGACCGGTGGCTTCTTCGCTAGAGGATATGAAATAAGACCATTAGCATTGATGGCATATGCCGAAGACCCACCCCGTCAACTTCAGCTTTCCGAACGAAATGTTGTACTTGGGAGCACTGACGCGACGACCACCAACCTTAATGTAAGCTGGCTCTTGGTCGTTTTTGATGACAAGTTTCGTTGACCGGTCGAACTCGCGTGTATATTCAGCTATTTCCTCGGGAGTGGAGTGCTCCCAGCCTTGAAGCTTTGCTGTATTGCAGGTTCGTCACTGGAAAAGAAAAGAATGGGGTAAGCCACCTACTTTCCAACAGAACCCTAGCCCGACGAGTCACGAAGACTGAGCCTTGCAGCCGACCTAACAAGCGAAAAAGATAAGCAAGAAGTTCAGCTGCCGGCGATAGCCACATACACTCGGCCGGAGCGATTTCCTCGCAGGAGATCGGATTGTACTTCACCGCAAACATGCTCAGGTCGATGGTTCCACCTCCAGCATCGATGATGACGACTCCTTGGGGAGTGGTTTGATTGGTTGTATCCGGGTCGAGAAGGTTTGCGATGCAAAAGTGAAGGCTTGCTTCGCCCTCCGAAAGCATGTAAACACGCGATCGACCCTCACGTGTACTGGGTATGAGGCCTGCAAGCTCAATCGCGCGTCGGTACATCTGTTGTTGTATACCCTCCCAACCATTTGGATGAGTGAATATGTACTCGATCGAATGCTCGAAAGATGACCAAGGGAAACCGAGATGATGTTCCTCGATGAAGATCTTGACGCAGCGGAAGAGATACTTGATGAAATCCGTCAGAACGTGGACGGCAGATATTTGGGGAGGAAGTGGGGGTAAATCATCGTCCTTGTTGATGGAAGAGGCTAAATGCTTCGGGCGGAGGTGAAGTTTCCACCTAGATCCGATGGGTGCATCTGAGTTCTAAGAATACGTTGAACGGGTCCAATGACGTACCACTCAGCCTTCACCCATCCTTCAGTGAGCGCGGACTCGATGACACTCTCAGCGAGCGCCCCAGCGCCAGCTGCCCTGACGGTACCAGCCTGGTCATAGTACAAGATCGATTGTACTTTAGCGTCACCGCCAAGATATGGTTGGCCAGGAAATCTAGAGCCAGTCAAACCAGATCAATGCAGAGAAATGAGGAAGGAACTTGCCTTCTGATGCCATGAATTTCAGGAACTTGTCCTCGTTCAAGGATACAGTATGAAACCCCGCTAAACGTTGTACCGATATCGAAAGCAATAACGAGTTTAGTATCGCCAGTGTATGGTTTTAGGTTTGGCATGAGTGGATGTTGGAGCCCCATAGCATAATTAAGTCATGATAATCACGGTTAGTGTAGTGGCAAATAGGTCATAATAAGAGAAGATCATCATGATTCAATATATTCCACACGACAGATAAATGATAAAGAACATGCGCTCGTGAAATTGCAATGCATCAATGGTCCTAACATATAAAACAACCCGAGAAGGAAGAAAAATAAACAGTCGTGTCTTCCCTTCACGATTGCCATAGCACCTTTCTCGTGGTCATTAACGATGGTTTCGCACCCCCGAGAGATGGTGACAACGCCTTTGAACTCAAGGTTTTGGAGACGTTGCTTCCCTACTTCATCGCCGCACTCGCAGCCGCTGAATTTGCAGCTGCCATAGCCCTCAACAAGTTACCCATGCTTGGTTGCTTGGGTTTGAACGTCCCACTGCTGGGAAGCGCCAGTCGTTCACGTTCCACCTTTTGGAGGAATGGGCTTGGAAGTTTTTCCTCGTCTAGGAGGTCATACTCGGCGGGGTGGACGGGAATCGAAAGTTTGGGTGACGATGCGATCTCCCCTGCCGATCTCGTCTTGTTCGGCTCGGACGCACGTACACGAGAGGAAGAGGTGAGTCCCGTGGCACTGAGGGAAGTAAAGTTACTGGTAATAAGTGACTGTGGCACTGATCTTCATGAAATCAGTGTCTTCCAGAAGAGTGCTTGTTCTGCGCATGGATGGTTTTTGCACCGAGCCCCGGATGGACGGTTTGCGAAGCCGCGTATGAGGTGCGGAAGACGCAGATGACTCGCTCGATGACCCGGAGGAATGACTTGAGACTTGTGATAGTTGCCGTTCTCGGACCGTAGGCGAAGGTGGCATCACTTCTTTTTCTGAGTCGCTACCGTCGTCCTCCGGCTCTGATTCAAAATCGAATATTTTCGCAAAGTCCAGGCCGACTTTTGGTGAGTTGACGAAGACGTTCGCGAGTTCGGCTGGGGTAGGTGTTGCCAGTGGTTGACCGGTCTGCGTAAGGACAACACCTTTCATGGCGGAGGGCATAGACTCTTGCACAGGACGCGCAACGTTACGGTTGACTGACGTTGCCATATTGAAATAAATGCTCATGGTACATTTTTCGCGTGTGTCCGCGTTCCTCCGTCATCTGGACGAGCGGTGTGAGGAGATTCTTGACCTCTTCGAGGGGGGTTTTCTCTCTCCGTCCCTTGACCTCTTGAGAAGATAGCGCCGCCAATTTGGCCTCCAAATCCTTCTGCACCTCGTCGAATCTGCTCTGCTCCGCTTCCAAATCGGCCTCCCTAGCGGCTATCCACTACATTTTCTCCGGCCACCATCGCCTCCGCGTCCGCTTTGGTCTGTTCTTCTTGTGAGCGCCATACGTCGAATATCTCTCGTCCACGTTGCCGCACGGCGGACAGTATCTCCTCCTCACGTCAAGCCATCATAGCCGCAACCTCTCACGTGCGTTTCCTTATAGCTACAGGCAGCTCTTCTTCACGCTTGCCTATTGCTTCTTGTATGCGTGTATCGAGCTGAAATTGGGCTGTTGAGACGAGGTTGTGCAAACGAGGAATCTCGGCATCCTTTTCCACCACCAGCACGGTGAGTTTCGCCTCTCGTTCGACCAGGACGGCCTCTCTTGCAGACATTTCGTGTTCCTTTGCGATAACGGCAGACTTGTGCGTTTTCACTGTCGAGAGCCTAGAATCGCTCGGTGGTTAGTGTACAACGCGAGAAAGGGAATGTGAAACAAACATCTTCTCTGCCTCGACAACTTTGGTGATCAGGGCCAGCCGCTCGTGTTGGAGAAAGTTGTGTGGCCGAAGGTCTCATTGCAGGCTGGGAAGGCCAAACGATATCAGACCATGGAAGCGATTGAGGAAGCAAATGAGGACAGACGTTTAGATTCAGCATCGCCTTGATGACACTCGATAGTGTTTGGCTGTAACCACTTGGTAAAGGTGGTATGCGTCCATTTCTGAAACACGATTTATGCCATCTCGAGTGGCCAGTCTAAGTGACGCACCTTATAAGTACACTTAATTCAGAGTGCGTCTTTGCCTCATGGAATGGAGGCTTGAATGCGCAAAGTTCGTAGATGAGACACCCGAGGGAGGGACCATATGTCCGATTTTGAGTCGTAAGCTTTTTCTTGCATGAGTTTTGGGGACATGTAATATGGCGTCTAGACCGTGGCGTCCGCGTCAAGACTGAGCAAAGGAAAGTGGATCACGATGTGCACCCCGACATAAGTATTGGCGAAGCTCGCCTTGCCAGTGAGAGTGCCTTTGACAAACCAAAGTTGCCGAGTTTGACGTCGAGGAACAGATATACGGCTGCGCGTGAGCAAGCTAAACCAATACTTGACGAGGCACGCACCACTATCACAGGTTTCAGATTACAATGTAGTACTCTTCCCAACACCGAAAGCGCAGAACGCGTCCTCCCGAAGCACGGTGAATTCCGCCGGATGTACCGTCACATTTTGGGATACTGAGGTGCTCAGTCTTATCAAACACACTGCAGACATATGGTCCATTGCTGTCTCTCTGGACGACCGGACCATAGGCTTTCACGGTGGAGAGGACAAGAAAAAAATCACTGTCGTAAACCTGTCTCGCATGAATGCAAGTACTGTCTATTGTCCAATCCGGCGTATTGGATGGCGAATCTTTGACATCCCCAGGTCACGATAGCAACACGCCTGTCCCTGTCCCAGCAAAACACCCTGCTCTGTCGCTCTACCTGCAGCACCTCCCCAACTCGAGGAAGAGACTGGTAAACCGGGGACGGTCGCACCTGAGTCAGAAAACAAAGATGGCGCAAGTGGTCTCGATGTATGCGTCCATTTCTTTTTCGATCCAAGTTCCAACAATCACATAGGTCGAGTTGCCACCAAGTCAACTCATGCAGGGTCAGTTCGATTATGACGAGGTCAGTGATCACTTCGTTTTTCTTATGTGCGTGTTGATGCCGCTCTAGGCACCACGGTACCGAGGACTTAGGACTTCTTCCCGACCCATCGCATTCGCTACCTCAAGGTCTCAACCATCGGGACAGTGACCTCCCCAATGTCACTACACGAAGAACGCATCAACGCTACCTAAGAAAGACAAGGCCACCACTTTGGATACGCCCGTCCAGCCTTCAACAAAGTCGCTTCTGTCCAATCCTGTCGACCCTCAACCTCATTTGAAGCTACCGAGAGAACGGATGAGGGACTGTGGAGGATGGCCGCGGGTAATTGTCTGGTGGTGAGTGTTCATTGACAGAATGATATGACAAGTCCAACGTATCATCCTAGCGAGTCGTCTACACTGGAACACTCAGGGTTCGTCGTGTCTCGAGTTTCTTCAACCGCTTCTTTCAACACGTCACAGCATAAACTGCCTACCGAGGCTGTAGATGAGCAAGCGAACGAGGACTCATCGAGGGATGCATCCCGTGGCGGTCAGGACACCACAGCCCGAAAGGAGGATACCTCCAACAGCAGAGGTGCTACTGCACAAAAGGAAAGGGCCTCCCATAGCAGACGAGGCACTACAGAGCCGATGGAAGGTGGATCCCACATAGGTCAACTTGAAGTCGCTACATAATCCAAGGGAATGGGCGCGGTCGGTAATTTCCTGGCCACAATACCACCGTTCACAATTTTTTTTACCTAGCAGTACAGACAAACCAGACAAACAATACATCGGAACCCTCAATCAGCAATGTCGTCAGGATGGCGCCTAGAGGATTCGTTCAACTACTCAAACGATTCAGGTCACTCGAACTTCATCGCGGCTACACAGAAATTACCCAAGGACATCCATAGCGCAGTCAGATGCCTACATGCTTGTCCTGAACTCCCTCATTGAAGAAGAGTCTATCGAGGCACTCGGTGTTTCCTTCCACGTGGCTCCGTGTCCTGATTGCAGCATGACGACTCAAGGGGGCAATCCTTTACCAAGGGCGCGAACAACCTGAGGAGCTCTGGGAGTTGTATTATAATCGGTGAGTGGAGGTCCGCATGCTTGCTGCAAAGCTTTCGGAGGAAAGGAGAGAGTTGTGCGGGTCGTTGGAGGAGAGATCAGAGGTGCAATCGTGATGGGTATGATGAAGACATTATTTCACTGCTATATGTTGTATATCTTGATTGAGACGTCGCAGCATGAAGAACATGGATTACGATGATCAGGTGTGTGCTGCAGAACAGCAACGGGAGCTTGACTACATCATAAGCGAACTCCGAATGTTACGGTCAGATATATCCCTAAGCGCGTGTGGAATCTGCGGATGTGACCAATGCCACTCGTTCATCTGCTAGTAAGTCCTTTGAGTTTACAAGGTCCTGCCACTATCGAACTTGTGTACTGATCCAGGCTGAGATTAAGTTGGTGACATAAGACTTGCCTACCGACGGTTGTTCGCCCGCTGCAGTCCTTGGCAACCCAGTTACTGCGTCGGCGGTCAAGGACGAAATCGACAAGGGTATCCTGCATCATTGGTAGCAAGAAGGGTAGGCGTTTATTCCTCGAATGAAATCGCCGCAGGGACTCTAAGATGGGAGTTAGACCATGCAACAAGCCAAATTCACGGATACTCACTGGCGTTGGCCGTCCTGGAAAGAAGAGAAACTCAGTAGACAGAAAAAGGTCAGGAACTCACAACTTACCCTCGTCTTCCACCCTAGCACCGCTTTAAGTTCTGGGGCCCCAAAGAATACAATCACATCATAATCCAGCTGGTAGTAAACCCGTCCAGAAGATGTTTTCCTTGGAAGCAGTGACTCGGCGGCCTCCCTTAAGTCCACCCGGATAGTACACAACAAAGAGAAAGCCGCTGCGATTCTCTTCGTATCAAAACCAGGATCCAAGGTAAAGTGTGAAAAACTCACAAACATCTTGATCCACCCATTTGGGTTTGGATAAGCTGCCCCGATAACAAAGAAGGCGTACTGTCTGCATGCCAAAGTCTGCTAAGTCTTTTCCCGTAAGCGAAAACGTTTCCCGAAATTCCATCTCCTCGCGGACTTGATTTCCCTTTGGATAAAATCAAGCAAACGTTAATGTCTCGTGCACCGCGTAAAGGTGACCTACCCTAACAATTTTTGCCTCAAAGTGGTCTGGGACATAATATTCACCTGTCGGATCTCTTTCCCACCGGCGTATCCTACTCACATGTTCTTGGTCCGTCGGGTTGACGGGGACCGCACAGACTATACCATATGTAGCACGTGCAATTCGCGAGGTGACCATATGATTACCACGATCAATGTGAGATAACACCGCCCCATTGGCAACGGCCTTGTTGCTAATAAAATTTGTTCGTAAAATTTGTGAATATGCGAGACAACGACGCACATGTGATTATCTGGACGGCAAATGTTGATGTTCTTGTCCTTGAAATACGACTGGAGCCGGGACCAGAGCCAGTCATTTGTGGAGAGCTCCCCAACGAGAAATGCCATCTGAAAATGTGCGTTGATGAGACGGACGTTCCAATGAGGCAAAGCGCACCGTAATCGGTATAGTCGGCATCCTGGAAGGCTGCTGTTGTTGTTCAAATGCGCTGATGATGGCGTCAATAGACTCGGTAAACAGACCGGTGACTTCCTTGCTAGAGGATACGAAATAAGACCACTATTAACATTGATAGCATATGCTGAAGACCCACCCCGTCAACTTCAGCTTTCCGAACGAAATGTTGTACTCCCGAGAATGGACGCGACGACCACCAACCTTAGTGTAAGCTGGCTCTTGATCGTTCTTGATGACATGTTTCGTTGACTGGTCGAATTCGCGTGTATATTCAGCTATGTCCTCGGTGGTGGAGTGCTCCCAGCCTTGAAGCTTTGCTGTATTGCGGGCTCGTCACTGGCAAAGAAAAGGATGGGATAAGCCACCTACTTTCCAACAGAACCCTAGCCCGACGAGTCACGAATGCTGAGCCCTGCAGCCGACCTAACAAGAGAAAAAGATGAGTAAGAAGTTCAGCTGCCAGCGATAGACGCATACACTCAGCAGGAGCAATTTCCTCGCAGGAGATCGGATTGTACTTCACCGCAAACATCCTCAAGTCGACGGTCTCACCTCCAGCATCGATGATGACGACTCCTTGCGGAGCGGTTTGACTGGTTGTAACCGAGTTGAGAAGGTGTGCGATGCAAAAGTGAAGGCTTGCTTCACCCTCTGAAAGCATATGGACACGCGATCGACCCTCGGGCGTACTGGGTACGAGGCCGGCGAGCTCAATCGCGCGTCGGTACATCTGTTGCGGTACGCCCTCCCAATCATTTGGATGAGTAAATATGTACTCGATCGAATGCTCGACAGATGACCAAGAGAAAGCTGGATGATGTTCTTCGATGAAGATCTTGACGCAGCGGAAGAGATATTCGATGAAATCCGTCAGAACGTGGACGGCAGATACTTGGAGCGGAAGTGGGGGTAAATCATGGAAGAGGCTAAATGCTTCGGGCGGAGGTGAAGTTTCCATCTAGATTCGATGGGTACATCTGAGTTCTAAGAATACGTCGAGCGGGTTCAATGACGTACCGCTCAGCCTTCATCCTTCAGTGAGCGCGGACTCGATGACACTCTCAGCGAGCACCTCAGCGCCAGCCGCCCTGACGGTACCGGCTTGGTCATAGTACAAGGTCGATGGTACTTTGGCATCGCCGCTGACCATTGCTTGTCCGGGAAATCTAGAGCCAGTCAAACCAGATCAATGCAAAGAATTGATCAAGGAACTTGCCTTGTAACGCCAAGAATCTCAGGAACTTGTCCTCGTTCAAGAATACAGTACGAAACCCCGCTTAACGTTGTACCGATATCGAAAGCAATAACGAGGTTAGTATTGCCAGCGTATGGTTTTAGGTTTGGCATGACTGGATGTTGGAAAGAGATAAAAGCGCCACAGAGTACGCAGTTTCCACGGCAGCCGAGCAGTGAACGTTAACAGTCAGATACATTCCTAAGCGCATGCGGATGCGCGTCGACCAACGCCACTCGTTCATCTGCTGGTAAGTCCTTTGAGTTCAGGACACCTGCCACTATCGAACTTGTGTACTGATCCAGTCTAAGATATTCTCAGATTAAGTTGGTGACATAACACCTGCTTACTGATGGCTGTTCGCCCGCCGCACAGTCCTTGAAACCCAGTTACTGCGTCAGCGGTCCTGTGACTAGATGTAAGTCTCTGCGTGATGGATATTTACCGAAAGTTGTCAATGGGTGGGGGGGCTTATGGCTCTATTTTTCGCGTACAGTGTAACCTCGTTGCGTCACCGCACCTTCGGCAGGTCCACACTGATTCCGCAGATACCTCCTATGAACAGACTTATTCTACTGGCGATTTACAGCGCACTGAACCCGATTGGAGACTACTTGGCGAATCTGAATCTTCAAGTTGCCATCCACATGGACTCAATCCATCAAGTATCTGTTGCGTCAAGTCTTGCACTAGTAAGCAACTACAAAAATTACGCATCACTGCTGTTGAAACCGGGCGTACAGAGGAGAGGCTAGACAGTAATAGTGAATACTCCAGTCGAGTGGTACGAGACTGGACATATCTACCTAGACAGTAATAGTGAATACTTGACCATGTCAGTAAGGTAGATAGGAGTGAAAGTAGCAGTAGCTTACCTCCAGTCGAGTGGTACGAGACTGGAGGAAAGCAGGAGTGTGACGTGACGCGTAAATATACGAGCGGTGTCCATAAAAGGAAACGTAGTAAAGTGTACCGTACGGAACTAAATATTGTAGCAGACGGGCTGTTCTCCAACAATCATAAATACCAAGTGGCTCATTGGTTGCGACTCCTTCAGGCGGTTCGTGGCGCACGATCTTGACTCGGAGACGGTCCCGCATTTTCAACAGGTTATATGGGAGCACGATGGACAGATCCATGAATGGGATGCTTGCACTGTAGTGTCTAAGGAGGGACCTGTGCTCTGCATCGCATTCAGTGCTATCACCGAGAAAAACCCATCTGCACCTTGGTATGCAGCACCCGTCACAGCTCGCGCCCAAATATATCATGTGTCTTTCATTTTGCAGGAAGCTGCTGGGATTCGATGTAAATAACCAGACCGAGTTTTTCCGTTGCTCAGGAGTGGTCATGGGCCATTCTTGTGCATCGGGATCCAACGCTTCATCTTTGATGTGGTGACGCAACATTTCTATGAATTCCCTCCACTCTCTTCGGAATTGGTATGTATCAGAAATCTTGACGAGTAACGAGTTTCACATGCTCATTGGACAACAGGGTTGTAAGATACCGCCCGACTCCATACACCATGCATTCGCCACTCCGTTCACAAAAACGCACATTGTCACTCTTGTTGGTGTCGACCCTAATGCTGCCCTGGTCCCGACATCAACCCTTGTTCAAGCATTCATGTTACCTACCAATACGTGCTTCGTACGGAGTAATACTGGGCTCCTCCGCCTTTCACATGAAGGGCTCATATCCGGAACACGATCGTCGATCCCACAAAGGGGGCAACGATCAGGCTTCTAAATCAGTCATTTGTGGAAGCGGATGTACGCTTATCCTGCATCGACCTCCCATCATATGCCCACCAACGTCACCAATGTCTTACCAATCATGATCGATGTGCACACCATTTTCGAGGTAGAGAATACTTTTAGCTACCCCCCACACGATGTTTACGCACAGCACCGAATTTTCGGATGACGGGTACGTGAGGGGTATGTGGCTGTGTGTTCAAGTTGGTTCTGTGAGCACCACTGGCAGGTTCGAAACACAGATCATGCGATTCACGATCGACGCGTCACAAGAACGATGCACGGGTGTTCAGGGAGAACTATTGCCCTTTCCATGGTACAAGGTCGATCTACTGCCACGTTGTCTCATGGATTGCTCGGTAGATGGTACAAGAGAGAGAGGATGTGTTGTGAGAATGGAAAATATTCTGGGAGAAGGGATGGGGAGGGGTCGCTGTTGTGGTAGACTTTGAGTAGTAGTTCCCTCGCACTTGGCGGATCATTTTCAGGTTATCCCAGGCTCTCGATACATGTTCAATGTCCCAGTTTTCGTACCAGAGACATGCCGCCGAGCGGCGCCTTAGGCCTCGCCTTCTCACAAGTAGTGATCTACATACATACCACTAGTAAGCATCAGTGCTCTGTTTCTTTTTAAGAATTTGACTCCATCGATACTCAAACCGAGCCCGGTCGGACTTACAATGTTACCAGCGAGAGACCTTACTCTTGCCAACACCCAGGTAATCCAATTGTCTCATCATGGCACTTATTCTAGGCTACTTTCGTCGCAAAGGAAGGAAAACCAATCCATTGTACCAGTGGAAATCTTATGCAAGATCTTCTGCTTTCTGGGTCCCCGAGATGTCGTATGCATGTGTGGGGTAAGTATCCTTTCTTGTTACTGACGTGTATAGCCTGGGCTGGTGCTACATTTTTTCCAGGTTTCCAAGCAATTTCGTGACATTACATAGTTACACTGCTGAGATTTGGAGGACCTCGTATGCACATGCACGTTTGCCTCGTCCCCTGGGCCATTCCCTTCCCAATCAGTCCGATTTCTCGAGCATACTCTGGTCAAATCCCAACGGCTTGCACGATCTTGGACAGCACAGCCTATGCGATACGGTACACCCGTACAGATTCGACTAGGACAAGTCCCAACCTTTACTCCCGAAATCATTTATGGTAAATGGTACATCACTTGCGAATCGTCCAGAAGGTTCGTGGCTCACGACCTCGATTCGGAGAGGATGCCACGTTCTCAGCAAATATTATGGGAGCACAACGTGGAAATCTCTAAGTGGGATGCATGCTCTGCGACGTCAGCTGAAGGGCTTGCACTCTACATCTTGTTCAGCGTCACTACTGACGAAAATGCGCTTTTGCCATGGTAGGTGACGCCTGTCATAGCCCATGTCCAAAGACCTCCGTGCTCAGCTTTTCTGTTTCCAGGAAGCTCTTAGAGTTTCGCATGACAAGTGACTCTGATCATTTAAACATTCACTCTCCTTGGATATCCCTATGAGGAAATCCAAGCCTTGTCTGTATCTACGTGGTGGCCATGCGCCATTTTTATACATTGGGATTCAACGCCTGGTTTTCGATGTTACGACACGACGATTTTACGAATTCCCCCCGTTTGGCCAAGCACTGGTATGCAATCAACCTCGTCGATAAGTGCCCTCCGCTCACCAAACAACAGGATAATTTATCTCCCGATGCTGTCTTCCCACTCCATACTCGTTTCCCTCTGTTTACTAAAACACACATTATCGTCCTCCATTCTATTAATGCCAATACTGTACGCCCACGATCGACCCTCGTACAAGCATTCACGTTGCCTACGAAGGCATGCTTTGATCGCTGCGGTACCAGCCTCCTCAGCCAATCCCACGAGGGACTCATCCATGGTTACCATCATACCGTCGACCTTGTTCGAGACTCTATCATTGATCCCACGAATGGGGAAATGACCGTCAGGCTCCTGGATCACTCGCTTATCGATAAGAGTTTGCACCTATCGACCTCACACTGCCCAAGCATACACCCACTGATATGACTACTGTCCTGCCGATGACGATTAACATGCATATCGTTCTCGAAGCAGAATATGTCGTCCGCCACCAAGATGATTGGGCGCGTCATCTTGAATATGCGGATAACGGGTACGTGCGGGGCTTGTGGCAAATTTCGGATGAGAATGAAACTCTGGTCGAAGCTTCCATCCTGCGATTCACGATCGACGCGTCACAAGAGCGATGCACAGGTGTTCTGGGAGCGCTGTTACTCTTCTGAATGGCACAAGATTGATGACGGTCCATGCCAGTTCTCGTTTTGTGCGGTTGACTGCGCGAGAGGGAGATTATGTTATCAGAAAATGTATGAAGATCTAGTTATTGTGGTAGACTTGGAGTAAATCAGCAGCGTTAATGTTTAGTGTCAAGCATGTACCAATCTAGGATACCGAGCGAAATCGAAAGATCACTTGCTGGGAGCATCAGAACTGAATGGATCAAACCACCGATTGTGTCGACGTATTCTCGCGACACGAAAAAGGCACTATGACGCGAAACAGATGAAATGCCCTTTCGAATACAAGACCAGACAAGCCAGTAGAATGAATACAGCAAAAACCCATCAAACAATGCTCACTGTCAGGAGCGTTACAATGCCATCCTGCGCAATGCCTTGAGCAGGAATCAGTTCGAGAGAATATGCCAGACAACCCCATGAGTGGCATACCGTGGTTGACATTGGTTGATCCTGGCGCCAGCAAACCTGTGATATTCTTCGCCACCGTGGAGTAGGAAATGCTGTTGTAACTTGTCTGGCCGACAGCTCCTGCGACCAACTCATCCCTGGGAATGGTAAGCAACATGCAGATCACAATATCAATTTCCTACCTTCCAAGATCATATCCATCTGGTATGATTGTGTGGCCACCTGTGATAGGCTGGTACAAAGACAACATCAGAGGTAAACGTGTTCCGTGAGAACCATGTTTGCTATCACCTCCTCCTTGGAAACCCTATGACCGCAAATGATGAGATATTCGAGAATAAGATCAACATGGGACGTACGCTAAAAACAGTGCCCCACTGTTCGCCAAGGGGCCGTTTTGGCGGAACACCCTTCGTCGATGGTCACATTGCGTTTGAGCAGAGATGAAACATCAACCCACCGGAAATGATTACCACCGATCACACTTTCGAGGCACGTGCCAACAATAGGAACGTCATTGGATTCACGAAGTTCAATCGTTTGGTTGACCCAGCCATTTCCATCACCAAGGTTAGCAGACTGAGGATTTCCAAGATGAATACCAAGACATTCTGTCGAGCTGCCAAAAATCATAGGTGGTATTGAACGTCTCTTCACCTCAGTAAACTTGAAGCAACGAAATTACTTACAACCCGATAGCACGAGCATAGTTCTGAATGCCCATGTCTGTCAGGACGTCTGCGGAGCTGAGGCCAGAGATGATCACCTGTCAACTTGTCAATAAAATCGTAACAAGAAGTCGAAGCCGTACGTTCAAAGGCTCTCCCAACCCATTGCCTGCGTTGTCAAGCAAGGAGCCACCACCCTCGGTCGGGTCGAAGTAGGCCACACCTCGTCGGACATGTAGAGCGGAACTAAGTCCAAAGAAGGATACAAGGGCAGCAGCGAAAACCTGCATAAGTGGGTGCATGGCTTCCGAGGTATGCTCCGGGACATTTGGATATATAGGCAAACAGGTGCCGTAACGGTGTTCTTGGCGCGTAGGCACATCGGGTCGCTGATTATTTAGTCTGAGCCTTTCTTCGCCACACCGCACCCTCGTCAGCGGGATCGTCACCGGCCATCACGCCGCCTCTCACAGCGCTGCCGGAAACGACGTGTGTAGACAGCTCGGTTAGCAAGCAAGTCAGTGAAGTCACCAAGGCTGGCGCTGGATGGCTACCAGGGCTCGAGAGAACGCAATATTGCAACTCAGGCCGCAACTGAGTCGACCTGAAAAGCAGGGGAACAACGTTATCGTTTGACGACTTTCGAAAGGCCCGTTGAGAATTCTGATTGATGAAGACTTATCTTACCATAGTAGTGGTTGCCATTCCGTGGGTGATATTCCGATAGAATATAATAAATCGGAGTTCCAACTCATGTGAAATTGTAAATAATCCAAGAAATTATGTATCCGAATAAACCGTAGGCTCTTGGAATAAAATATTCTCATAAGGCAGCACACCCATCGTCACTATCTGAAATTTGCATACCATCGGTGTTGCCTGTTGCACAGTCGTCACGGCAGTCACAAGCACAAAGTTACGGTTGCGATCTTGATTTTCTGGCGGCCATTGACGAGTCAGCCGACATGAAAAGCTTCGGAGTACATCGGCAGGGCAATAGGCTTGTAGGGAACCATGCTGGAGCGAGCGAGAACGCCCAACTGCTAGTCGGCTGGTCAAAGCAGTCTAGGGTACGGACGAAAGCTATTTTGTTAATAACACCATTATTTTTAGCAAGTTAATAACCAGTTAATAACTGTTATTAACGCGGGTCTGGTCGGACGGTTCAATCACGATGTTATTAACAGTCACGTGACGTCCCAAGCTAGTTGATCATCGTTAACTCTCCGTAATCCGTGCTCTCAATGTATGCAAATCCTGCTCAGAATACAGCCCGAGTTGATTACAACTGCTCCACGCTACTTGGCCGCCCCCACGAGCCATGAAAATTTTCAACCCGTTCGCCCATCTCTCTCTATGGTTGCATCACGTGATATAATATAATCACGTGACACATGTTATTAACTGGCTGGTTAATAATGGGTGAGGACGCATGACTTTTAACCAGTTATTAACTCGCCTTTGAGTTTTCGTCTGTACGCTAAAGCAGTCGGAAGGTACCGAAAAGGTACTAGCTGACATAATCGAATATCGCTGGCGTAGTGGCCGAAAACAGTTTGTTTCAGGCTAGAATAATCTGTAAGGGGGGTCCTACCCCTCTTCAGATTAAGGTTTATTCGAGGGTGGTCGATTTCAAATCCATTTCATTTGACACCCGGCATCGCGGCACACCTTCCTGATTAGTAATATCTTAATCTATTCTATTGCATTATAGGTCACGGAAAGGCGTCCAGTCAAGTGACTATAACCGAAATAAGTAAAGAACCGTTCTTCGGCTCGCCCTAAACATGTCAAGCGAAAATTTCGTGCCCGACCGTAATGCCCGCCAAGTGCCTGCAGCGCTGATCGACCGCCCTCGACCATGTGGTTTCGGTTTGCCATGGGGCATGATATCTCGGGGACTTCTACTGTCAACACACCTCTCTATCCATTAGAACCCAATCAAAATATGGTGATATACAAGCGTGCATAATGTACAAAATGGTAATGGCTAATGTATTCTTTCTCACGTAGACTCCTCTGCCTTCGTCACAGCCTGTCCACGCTTTATTCCACTGATACCAAACGAGCCATCCGTGGACGCCAGGCCCATAACGATGAGATACAAACTTTGCTGATCGTTCTCCCCGAGTGGGATGCTCTTGTCCACCTTGAAGGCATGCCACACAAACACGAAACGTGACAGGACGATGCACATCAATGATACGCCCAAGGCGCGATTGTACCAGAGAACGACAACCAGATAGGCAAGGAAGATCATGACGTGCTGCTGGGCACATTCAGCCCAATGTGCGAAGCGTCGAATGCCTTTCGGAGATTCGAGGTATCCAGTGTGGAAGGCGACGAGTTCGACGTAGTTTGGGAACAAGAGCAGGGTACTACCAACCGTGACGCACCATGGCACGAAGAGCAAAAATCGGAGTACGTTGACCGAGGTTATTGTGAATGTCGAAGTGACACGTTGGGTTCGTGGGACCACCGTTTCCTGCGTGGGGGACGGGAGAGTACTGTGCCGTGATTCTGAAAAGCTAGGAATACGGAGCCCGCTCCGTCGCTTCCTAGACGTATCCTTGGCGAAACTTGACGTGGAGCCCGAAATCGTCCCAAACTTGCGTGTCACCGTTTGGGACTGGTGCTGACGTTCGTCACATCTGTTGAGTGCGCACGGACAACAAGGTAGGAGTCAGGGCTTACAGGTGGCGCGCTCACGTCTGGGAAGGAGAACCGTCGATTAGGCAGACTGTAGAAACTCTGGACGCGGGGCTCGGTGTCGGGGGTTCAACCTTTTCAAGAGACGCAGGTCTACATACCTCATCTGGTTGAGGCTTGACAGACATCCGTTTGCCGAACCGTTCCCTCAGCGGACTCGGTATACAAATAGGGGAAATATCATCTGGTCTCTGGCGATCCCAAACCATGACGTCATTGGCTTCGTGAACGACGAGAAACAAAGGCGCACTGACCTTTTTCTTGAACGCGGTCAACGCATGTACAGCTTTCTTGACCTTCTTCACTGCCAAAGAAAAATTGCGGTGTTTGGTAGCAATGGCGAGCTTCTGCCGTGGAGCGCACTTGAGTTTGTCCGTCAAGACCATTTGGAACGTGGCACCAAGATGAAACGTCTGTGTGTCATCCTCGGGCGTCGTTGTTCCAGACGACGACGCATATCCTGCCGAGTCGGCATCCGTGTCCGATGATGACACGGTGCTCCTTGACTGGTTGTACTGCTCCTGAAGTTCTATCAGCAAGGATCAAATCTGCGAATCAAAGTCTTGAATCTCACAAGCCTGTGCAATGACGGAGATGGACTGCTGCTCGTCGACATTTGTGCGACTAGGAGGTGGTGGTGAAAAGGTAAGTTAATCAGTGAGACATGACGCATAAGTATGAATCTAGGCGATGCCAGTCGGAACCAGAATCCGGTGGAGGACGTCAGGCTACTTCGGAATGTGTCATTCACGATGACTTAACGCCGAAGCCAGGAACTCGCTAAAATGAGAGATTATTGAAGCACTGGGCAAGTTTGACAGCTGGCATGCAGCAAGACAACATCTCGACGTTCAACATCGAGCAGTAAAAGGATTTCCGGCCCATCCTATGAAACGCTTGATTTGTGCCCTGCGTTTCTTGCTGTGCCTCAAACGGAATCACTCAGTCCTAACACACAGTAGCGACATGTGAGATAGCCACCAGAGAAGCGCAAATAGACAGCGTTGTCTTCCACTCTGCCACAGTCAGCCACCTTCCAGTTGATGAGTCAACAAGACATACCAGAGCTGTGCTCCTTCGGAACCAATCATTCAAATTGTGGTTCAATCGGATTATTCAGCGGCCCGAGGAGAATCCCCCGGATCCCCGACGGATGCGTCAGACGCCAACAACTAGTTGGGACGGGAAGCGAGCAACAAGCGCCTTGAATCTTTTAATTTTAATTCAGCCTCGACCACTCTCACCGATGTCGGTTCACGCACACTCGGATCACGTTGTCACGTTGTCAGTCCCGCTGACCATCTAGTTTGTACGTCAATTTTGTGGTCGGCTGCGTTCCGAAATAGCGGGATCCGAGCGCCCGTTGCATTCGGGGACGTCACATCAGCGCAGAGACCAGCGGCGCGACTTGTGTCAGAAGCGCAGACGTCGAACGGGTCGGTGCCTGGTGATGATGGTGATAGCCTGTGCATGAACTTACAAGTAAGCGACTCACCATCGGTAACGTGGTGCATTAGATGAGATACTGACGACTTGAGGTGGTAGATGGGACTTCGAGTGCGCCAGACAATGTAGGATAAATATTCCCTTGACTATGCATATACACATTCAATGCACGCCAACAATACCCAAGACCTCCAGTCCTCTCGTCCTGTTCAGTAGCCGGAGGTTACGGTGAGCGGGAAAGTTGTAAGTAGTTGAATTTTGAAGTTGAACTGTTCATATCGATTTCAATTGTATGAAGAGGTAATGTGACGATCGAGCTCCGATTGGATCATATAAAGACTGGCCCCTATCTTCATCACTCCCCAAACACCTTTCCGCCGGGCCCACTTCACGATGCATATGATCAATGCCTTCCTCTTGAAGCTGATGCTAATGCATGGCGTGTCAAAACTATTGCATCAGAACCAACACCCTAGCACTCTAATGCCTTGTAAGGTATTACCAGGGCTTATAATCAACTTATCATTTTAAAAATATATATGGTAATTACATAATTATAAGGCATTATCGCGCTACGATGTTGGTCCTGATGCTGAGGGTTGTCCTCCGCCTATCATCTATGCCCGCCTTCTCGGTTAACTTGCTATGCTTAATACCCATTAAAGGTCTTCGGAAGCTTCAAAAAGTGATTACTGATACGAAGTCGGACTAGCTGACTTTTATTTTAAACATTTCATCTGCACATGTCAGCCATAACTTTCCGGTCTCTCTCGTCATACTTACGAGCCGCTCGACAGTCAAGCGCGGTAGATGGATATCACCCGACCCATCGACCCTTTGGTCGATTGAACATGACGATGAGGAGACTGAAACTGTGGTGGAAGATACTGCTAGTACAATGGTGCGTTTCCGGATTCCGTGCGATGCTTTGTGCTGACATTTTGGACAGCCATTGTGCCGTGACGGCCATTGCTGCTCGATTACTGGCCGCAAAGATGATGTTGATCACCACTGGCTTGGCGGTTCGATTAAGGTGAACGCGGTTCGCATCATACCGTAGTCACTGAGTGTCGAGGAAAATGTGAGTTGTTTCTGCAGCATCTCTCACATGTTATTGATGATATTTTTAACCCACTAAATTTGCAGCGGCCCGGTCACTCCTTGCCCTGCTCAACGACGTCTCGGACATCACGCGCAACCTAGTCGGCGCGGTTATCAACAGTACCGATAATATTATATCGTTGAACATAATTTCTGACCGGCATTTTCACGAGTTGCTGTTGTGGCTTAAGCCTGTGGAAGTGAGTTTTCCATCGCCTTCTCTATTATCTGTGTTCATATTGCTCAATAGGGTGCAACTGACATGTATCTCGTGTGCACTGGAAGGGATAATCTGAGAAGTGTCATAATGCTTCCCGAAAAGGTGACATTCTCAACCACAACGGAGTATCCTCTTCCTCGGCGAGAGTACTTGGCACTCCACGCACTCTGTTGTGAGGTGGCCAGTATGTCGGGGGCCATGGAGTACCTTATGGAAATGGAAAGGAGAACGAGGGAAGAAATGCCGGATAGTGAGGAGTAGGATACAGATCTAGAGTAGACTGATACAAAAGATGACATGTCGGAATCTTACGACCCCATACGACTGCCTCATAAGACATGCTAAGTAAGTAATTTATTACTTTTTTGTTTTAATTTTCCGGTCCGATAAGTAACCATAGCATGGCATTTTGTCAGGCTCACGTTGGGTGACAGCTTGGATGGAAAGTTGTACTCATTCCCGCAGAGTCATATTGACAACCACCGCCGATAGAGTCCTTCTACTAATGGAATAGCCCCAGTTGTAACATAAATTAGCGAGAGGTTATACGCCGCTTCCCGAGCCACAGACACGTCCTAGAGGGATCGAGTTCAGATAGTTACAGAAGCAGCGCCGTTTCACTCACACCATCCTTTCGTTCCTCAGCGAGTTGCAACACTTTTTCGTAATGCGTGACTGCAAGCGTATGCAAACCTAGAGATCACGCGTGCGTGAGATAGGTCGGCAGAACCAGCGGAACTGTCAACACTCACCTAGCTGTTGGAACGCTCTGCCAAAATTAAATTCAATTTCGGGCAGCACGTGCACTCCAGCCTGTCTCCGAGCCGCCCTATACTGGGAAAGGAATGCCATGCCCTTGAATCTCCATTTATCAGCGGTACAGCTCTTTGTCATAGACGGCGTACCTGAGCGATGAGATGATTGCGATTGTCCGCTTGACGTTGCATAGCCCTCCCCAGCGACGAAAGGGCAAGACACAAACATATGATCGGATCCTCCGGACAATAGTCATACCCGTGCAGTAAATAAACTGGTTCATCAGCCAGCGCGCTATCGAAGTTCCAAGATGGATCTTACATATCGCGCTTTGATAGCTCTTGGCCGCAAGGCATAATTGCCCATACAAGGTGACAGGAAACGGATTGTTTTTCGTTGGCAGCCACACCGGTTTTTTGTTGCTCGTGGACGCAGGTCCGGCCACTTCTTCAGCGTCGTCTTCAGCCGCATCAGGATCTTTGACGGCTTCGTCGTCATCAATCGACTTGACAGACCCCAGATGATACCGTTGGCTCGTATTGCTCCATTTCAAGAGTTCTGGCGTCTTCACCGCACCGTCGCTCAACCGGACCTCCCTTAGCATGTGTTTCTGCAACGTAGAACTGATGAACGAATCTGTCGGCCGCAAGCCACTGGAGAGCGAAGACAAAAGAAGTCGCAAGGGCTCATTGTTGAATTGATATGCATTGATCAATTTCCGACATTGCTCGACGACGACCGTGTAATTTTCAACAGCCATCGCAGACGCTGTGATCGGAGATCTGGATAAGCAATCAAGTACGAAGGGTTACGAATGCAATACCGATAATTGCGAGCCGGATAGTGACTTGCTTCTCCTTGCTTCGGTACCCATTCGACACCAAGATGTGACGCAACACTTCATCGGCGAGTTCATAATCTCCCCTTTTGGTTAATATGAATGCATACTGCACACCAGAGAAACTTAGTACACTCTTGCATGACGAAGCAATCATCTTACCTGCATGAAAAGTCGCAACCAGTTTTCGAAGGAGACGCCGCGGAACGAGTCAACCTTTTCAGGCTGTTGAGCATTATCTTTCGACTTGCGCAGATGCTTGTCCCGTTCTGCATAGATTAGCCACGAAAAGACGTCATTGAAGCAACGTGGGACAAACCGACGAGTTCTAACCTCGATGCCATTCTTTGTTCCTCTGTTTCATCCTGGCGTTTCTGTCTCCGCCTAGGAAACATGCCCCGGAAATCATTGTGCTGCCAAGTGATCAGTCGATAGTGGGGGATGCATGAACTTGCGAGGCATACCCTGCTCGTCAAAAACAAATTCCGCGTCTCCCTAAACATCTCCACGAGTTTCTCAGCTTCCAACATCCACTCCCTGACGACGTCATCATCAAGTCCCGCGCTCAGCATACTCGGCCACAGCTCTTCAACGCGTTTGTACCCGAGCGAGACCTCCTTCTCGCGTTGTTCCTCAAGAACTTTTAGTTCAGCCAACGTAAGTCGACCGCTTTTGGTTGCAGCTCTTCCCTTTGATCGGCCATGGGACTTCTCATCGAACAGGGAAGCGCCAGCTTGGGAACTCGGGGTTGCACTGGGGGTTGCCGTCCCTTCTGCTTGTCCTGGGCGGCGTTTCCTTGCATCAATGACTAAGCGGTACATCATCACACACTGTAAACTATGCTTGGACGAACGTAGGTACCTTGGTAAACCAATTCAAGCGCTTTGCGAGGTTCATCCATGATTTCGTAAAGTTCTGCTAACTTCATCTTGGCATCGGCGTTTGAGGGGTCCGCATCGATCACTGGACGTCCGATGGATCAACACTTGCCCCTGACTCACATTCATTGTAAACATACCTTGTTTGTAAACTTCAGATGCCTCACGAATGTCACCTTGCATTCTACGGCATGTGGCGACTTGCGAGAGAACATACAAACTACTTGTCTATACAAGTATCTTGAGCTCATGCGAATGAATATAGCATGGATATAGCGTACTGCGGGATCACCAGCGAGGGTCTCGTAAATTGGGCCAGCCTCAGAATATATTTCCAGCTCGAAATAAGCATCTGCGATCTCTGCAAACAAGGCGGCGTAGTCTAATGCGTCCTGTGACAAGACAATATTGGCATGCATCTGCGACGACACAATATTTAAGCTTTGACTCCACACTCAGGGGCGTCCACTCACCTTGCCTTCATCTGTATCACCCATTCTGATTCGAGCCACTGCAAGTCGATGACGGCCATTGATGTCCAATGGATAGTACCCTGGTTGAACGTCCCCTGCCCGAGGCACGGGTTCGGCTCCATCTTGTCCAGGTAAATCGTACTCCCGGTCGTCTTCACAGACATCCCAGAATTTCTGAGATGCTCTGCCCTGAAGCCATCGACACCCCTTCCGAATCGTGCCTATGGCGCGTTCAAATTCGTTCATCGTATTATAGAGGTCTGCGAGGACAAGCAATTCGATGAATGCAAACTTATGTTGCTCGGTTTGCCCAGAGATCGATGGGTCCAGCGCGTGGCCAAGCGGGTTTAAGGCTTGATAGTATTCAAAGGCATCCTGATACAGAGTAGAACAGAGGGAAAAGTCGGCAAGCTCGATGAGAACCGGTCGGAGTTCCGTGAGGACGGTGGTATCATGTGGGAAACGCTTAAGGATTGCCGATAACGAATGGCGAGCCTAGTCAAAGCCACCGATGAGTCCTAGGAAATGGTGTGGAATGACACCCTCACCGTTCGGAGGTCGCGCATCTCTCTAGCAAGACTCGCTCGATCCCAAAGGGCGTCCACATTTTCGGGGTCGAGGCTACACAGTTTTGTATAGCAATACAATGCTTGCTGGTTGAATCCTAAGTCCCTGCCGAGCTTTTCAACGACAGTTCGTTCCCAGGGGTCAGATAGCTTACCTGGATTGACGTGCCAAGCGCTCCCACTCCTCTGCGTCGCGTCTAAGATGAGCAGCCATGATGCGTAGCTGAAGAGCCTTCTGTGGTTCGTGCTTATCTTCGTAACATTGTGCGAGAACAGTCCACGCAGAAATGGCGCGTGGCTCGATACGGATGACCTCTTGCATTACTCGAATGGCTTCGGCAAGGTCGTTGTCGATGTAAGCCTGGTTTCCCTCCCCAATTAAAGTCCGGACCTGATGTGAGAGTACAGGTCCAACTCTGCGTTCGCGCTGAATGATCCATTTATCACACTGTCAAGACATGCTCAAACGGAAACACTTTACCCGCTTTCTTTTCCTCTTTCCAATACCAGAAGCATCTCGTAAGTCATCGCGAAACAGAGCGTCCTGGTCTTCAAGAGGAATATCCCAGTCCCGCTGTAATAATCCCGTGCTCGAGATGTCACCCGCCGTTCGAATGTTCTGGACAAGGCGCCTGCGACAGGCGTTAAATGCCAAGCAATGCCGGCGGCTCGATAAACGTACTCAAAATCTGCGTCAACGACTACATCTCCAGAAGCAAGAGTCCGATCATCCGACTCAGATTCTTCGCTCTCGGAGGGTTCGGAATCGTCACCCTCGTCTGTGTCAATGTAGTCCGACCCTGAACTGATAGGGTCTGAAACATCTTCGTCTGAAAAACGTTCGACCACGCCAGGATATACATTCAACACAATGTTTGCTTACAGATATCGTACTCGTTCTGCATCGTGCCTTGAGCGTGGGAAGACGTGGGAAGAAGGTTCGCATTTGAGCTTTTCTGCCCACGTGGTTATCTTATCAGAGCAAATTGCCTTGGCTCGCCGACTTCAATGGACTTGTAACGTACCAGGTCAGTGTTTCTATTCAATATACTTATAAATTCGCAATGCCAAGTAGACTTGAATTCATCCAACCCTGCCTGCTACCCTTTGCCACCATGCTAAGAGCGTATTGCCACTTCACACGCATTTGATGGTTTCTCTCAGGACCAGTCACCACCCCTCATCTTTGGTTAGCATGTGTTCTATCTAGTGTGGGTAAACTGTGCATGCCGTAACACAAGAAAACGATATCAATGAAACACAGTGCCCTTGGAGGGATCTCTTCGCACCAAACGGCTTGAATCACTCTGACCGCATGTCTTCGGACGCGGGTCATCATTCGAATGGCCCACAGCCTTGGACTCTTGCAGTGCAACGTGCGTTACCGACTTTCCGTGTTGTTCTCCCGCTCAAGTCGATATGAATTGAAAGTCCCCGCAACAATTGCGTACGCTGTAGCCATCCTCTTTACGATATTCCGTCTATTATACCGCCACCATTTGTCCAGATTTTCTTGGGAGGATACATGGGCGGCCTTGGCACTCATTTGTGCTACTGGGTGTTTGGCTTGCGTTTGGATGCAGGAGGCTCCGAGCATTCGTGAGTTCCCCCAGTGTTTCACATTTGTTGACTGAAGAAAATTCTGTCGTTTTCAGTACGTACAACACCCTCAGGCGTGAATTGGCTGCTTGCTCTGACCATCACTTCCGTCGTTTGGTAAGAGCTGCCACAAGGGAGTCCCAAGCCGACTTCCTACAACTTTCACCCTAGGTTCGCCCGAATGAGTATTCTGTCCTCGGTCGTCCGGATAGCAAATCCAGCACCCAAGTTACGATTTGTTGCATATTGCATCGGTACCCTGTTCATAGTTATGGATGCGGGTCTCATTGCGCAGAAAATTTTCATCTGCATTGCAAACCTCTGCCATTTCTCCGACTCCGTGGCTATCGCGCAACTCGTCAGTGAGTGATTCTCTCATCGTCTGCATGCCTGGATTAGATTTGGGCTGATGTGATCGTGAAAACTCAAAAGCGGACGCTATCTCAGATGTCATCCTCGTCGCCGTGTCAATACGGTTTCTCCGAGACGTGAGGCTTCATCGGGACCGTCGTATCCTCGTTACCTCTGCACTTTCCGCCTCTATGCTCATCACTATAGTCACTATCCTTCATTCTGTCCTCCTTTTCCATAAGATCACAAACACAACCCTCATCATTAATCACATAAAGGTAAAGACTTCGTTCTTCACCTAGACGGGGATTTCCGTCACGAACCTCACTGAAACCCACACGACAGGCCGCGTTCGCTTTATTCGTGTGCAACGCCCTCATCCTGGTTACCTTCGTCTATCGCTTGTACCAGAAGTCAGCTTTCAACCCCGAAGACTCCATTCCCCATGGCTCTGTTGTCGACAGTCATGTCGTGCAATTCACTAGTGTCATCGACATTCCGAGCAAGTTTAGTTCGAACGCTTACCCCATGACATCCGTGATACGGAGTACATGCGATCCTACAAGCACCGAGGTGCCCACTCCGAACACATTTCTGGGATTGGGATCAGACACGTCCCACAGTGAGCACGTTGCTGCGGATGGCAGTGTAGAGGATCCAAGGTGCGATTTTCATGTGTGCCGAGTGGAGGTTGCCGGCGACGACTAGTCATGTATTCCTTGCATTGTATCTATAATTATATATTGTGCGAGCAGACATTAATCATACAATTCGCTCTTCAGTGGGTGGAGATCTTGAAATATCATGTATTTTAGTGACTCCATCCAAACTCCAACTTGCTAAGCTTCTGCAGGTTCCATTTTAACCCACAAACCGCCCTACAAAGTAGTCCACCTATTCAGCATTCGTGAAAGGCGTGATATAGTATTTCCATCCATACCTTGGCGTACAAGGTCAAGTGGTTTCCCGGACGAAACTGCTCAATCGCCTGTCGTCCCTCCCCAAGTGCCCATGCAGCCGGAGGGCGGGTTGCAGGGTCTTGAGACTCGGGGGAAAGTGTAATCGAAGAGAAATTTTGCAATAAACGAATCAACATGAACGACGTTTCGTTGTATGCAAACTGCAACACGAACAAGCACACTTTAGAGACAGATTCCGACAGCGCGATCATGGCAGACACATGCCTGTTGTCCAAGACAGATACGCGGACCTGCGTTGAATGGAAGGAATATGAAGGGGTTGGGTATGAGGTATCTGTGAAGACGATCGTCAAGGAATCGGTCAGGGTCGAATTCCAACGCGTCGGGTCCCCATAGGTCCGTCCTCCGTTGCATTATTAGGACCGAATAACAGACCCTGTAAAGTCCTTGGTCATATGTGGTCTACCGGCACTATAGGCTTACCTGGTTCTACCGGGGACAAAGAATGGCTTTGAACCTGGGTTCGATGACTGCCATGTGGTATCGTTGACGCTCTCACTGTAGAACATTAGCTGACGAGGGCCGCGATGGGGAACACAAACACACCGAAGATTGAACGGTCTATGGTTTCAAGTAACGCTAGGCATCAGGAAATGTAAGAAAGTCGACTGCAAACGTACACGGCAGGGAAGAGTCTCAAGGTTTCTATGACAAGTCAGTCGATGCACTCGGGTCTCCATTCATCATATGCCCACCATTCAAAACCGCCCGAAGAAACTTCATTTCCCGAATATCGTCGTAGGATGGCCTGCGCGTTGGACCAACCCTTTCAAGAATCTCCTCTCTCAATCGACGCAAGACATCTGGGTGCATGGCCATCAAATAAATAGCAGACATCAAGGTCGAGGCGGTCTGGAGTATATCTGGGAATCTGCTATCCAATAGAGTAGCAAAGCAGGCGCACCGAGTCCCGGCCAGCTAACAAAATGTTCAACGTCTGGTCTTTCAGAATCTTGATGTCTGAAACATCACATCTTCGAGTTATGAAGGGAATATGGCAAAATATGTTGTCTATACCTGTTGTCTGCCGTACCAAAAAATCCAGGAGCGTTTCACCTTCAACATCTTTGTCCGCACCCGACAGCCCTTGAGATGCCTTGTGTTTTGCGATCGCATCCTTCAAGATTGGTTCTAGGAATGCATCAATAACCTTCATTGGCTCCTGTATAGGGTCCCGAAAAATTTCCCAAAGTGGCCATGACCTTCCGACCAGGCTGCGCTTCGCCACGGCATTCTGAGCGGCGGTGAATGCAGCTGCAAAGTCCAAGGCCACGTTGGAGCCCAA
>JBBPOF010000083.1:0-53399 GCA_038091315.1 Porphyrellus cyaneotinctus | reverse complement strand
TGAGGCACTTCCATCTATATTAGGGGAGCGCTTCCGTGGCTATGAGGCGCTTCCATCTATATTAGGGGAGCGCTTCCGGCCGTAGACCCCTCTACGGCACTTCTAAGATGTTTAGGTGCCCACAATGCGCAGTTATATATTATCTGCTGTGCTTGCACACAACAGCCTCCATCTATTTGTGCACAAACTGCGCATATTGGGATAAGCCCACTTTGCGCAAGTCAGTGTTACCAGGTTGCTTGTGTGAGTGGGGCCACACAGGTCTTCCTGCATCCTGCGCAAAATGGGAAATGCCCACTTTGTGCAGTTGGAACAACAACTATAATGGTTGGGTGGTGTGTATGGAATATCAAAATGGAACTTTTGCGTGTAAATCACGATGGATGCTATAGTTTCCTTGCATTAACCCTAGTGAAGTACCAGAACAGGGTAGAATTGACGACATACAATTACGGTGCCCGCCTTGCGCCTAGAGTTCTGCATGGGTGAACCCGCGGGTGCCATCACATCAACCCGCACCCGACCCATTCATCCTCTCACCCCTTCTGCGTCATCTCTAGCCCGACCGCTCGTTGCTCTCCCCCTCCATGTTGTTCCGAGTGCCACTACTTGTCCCCCACCTCCAACACGTCGTGTCGAGCACGGTCGCTCGTCTACCACCTCCACCGCATCCATTCGCACCCGATCGCTCTCTCTCACCTCCACCGTGCCATTCCGAGTGCCGCTGCTCGTTCCCCCACCTCCAATGTGTCGTGCCGAGCCAGATCACTTGTCTGCCGCCTTCACCGTGTCATTTCGACCCCAACTGCTCGTTCCCCTCCCCCCTTGCACCATTCCCGTCCACCCCCCACCTCCAACGCGTCATTTCGAGCCCATCCTCTCGCTCCCCTCCCCTTCTGCGTCGTTTCGAGAGCCACCACTCACCCCCTTCCTCTAATACGCCGTTTCGAGCGCAACCGCTCGTCCCCCACCTCCAACGACTCGTGTCGAGCCCAGTCGCTCATCTGTCACCTTCGCCGTGTCGTTTCGAGCCCAGGCACTCGCACCCCTCCCCTTCCGTGTCGATCGAGCGGACCCACTCATCCCCCGCACCCAATGCGTTGACTCGAGCTTGTCCGCTTGCCTCCCACACCGCCCATGTCATTTCGAGCCCGATCGCTTGCTCCCTTCCCCCTTCGTGTCGTTTCGAGCGCAACCGCTCATCCCCCGCACTCACCACGTTGCTTCGAGCTTGTCCACTCGCCTCTCACCTCCACTGTGTCATTTCGAGCCCGATCACTCGTTCCCCTCCCTCTTCGTGTCGTTTCGAGCGCAACCGCTCGTCCCCCATCTCCAACGTGTCGTTCCGAATCTATCCGCTGCCACCGGGAGGATGACGACGACAACACCATGCAACCACCACCACAATTGTGGCACGGGTATTGGTCACGGGTAAGTACCCATGGGTTGCAGGTTCATGGGTTCCTCTATGGCGACCCGCACCAATATCCGTAACCCATCACAGGTGACCCATACCCGTGCAGAGCTCTACTCACGCCCACCCTGCTCTGTTGTCATCTTACATGAACATGATACGCTCCTGTTTGTGTTCGTATACGAGCGCATGTATACTCGTACTATTCTCTAATTATGATATAGTATAGTAGTGGTTTATATGATGATCAATTTTCATCGTTTTCATTGTAATTTCCGAGTGTGATGGGTAATTTACATATACATGGTGGAGTAGCACCTAAATCATTCAATGTTATGATGCCACTTCCTTTCTGTGGGGTACCACTCCTATCGTCCACTCCAGAAATATCAATGACGGATTTTCTCACTGCCAACCCTAAATTCCAAGACATCGCTTCTGTCAACAAGGGTTAGTTCATGCACTACCTCCTCGTAGTACTTGATGATCTTGTTCATGCAGAGCCTTCCAGCTGGGTCTGGACTGATGAAAAGCGCAAACGATGGGAACCAGCTGACGATGACTGGCAACAGTTCGCAAACAAGTGGCGCGAGATCGACAAAGAGATCTTCCATGCGCAGCCCCCAGTACTCGATCTTACACCCCTCCCTTTACTGACAAACGATCGCCTCCTGATTCGCGACTGCTACGTGAAAGCTGAGAAAGTAGTTTGGGAGCGGGCTGCCAGTGACCCCAACGGAGGAGTAATTTTCACAGGACAGCCAGGAATTGGTACGAACCGCTAATTCCGGTTTCTGTGCTTCCCGCTTAACCACTGAATGCTCTGTTTGCAGGGAAGAGTTTTTTCATCTTCTACCTCCTTGCCCGTCTCCTGTGGATGAAGCAAGTTGTTCTACTTCATTGGTCTTCTTCTGAGGACCCCATACTCTTCTGCTATGATGGAGTTTATGTCGCCACAGCCAAGCCGACCCTTCCTTCCCCTTCTGCTGGTTCACGTGCATTTATTTGGTCACTCATTGATCATCGGGAGAAGATGGAACCCCCATCATTTTCAACCAAGAAATGGTGCTTCCCGATTCAAGCACCATTCCCCAGTGATGCTCGGTACCGAATGTGGGAAAAGGAGCGACTTCCCCTTTTCACAGGGTTCCCATTATGGACACGCGAAGAGCTCGCACTCGCGTAAGTATTATATGAAGATCAATTTTCCGTATCTAACGAGTTTTCTATGCAGTGCACCGCTTTTTCCCAAATACCAAGCATTTTGCGAATACTTGGACCAGGCGATGAACAACCAAGATTTGTCAAGCTGGGGAGATAACTCACAAACCCATGGCTTCCGCACCGCCGTATCCTTGATTCGCGCAGGGAAAGCTCCGAAATCGACTGCCGACGCATTCGACAGTCTTTTGGACATTGTCATCTCGCACTTCGGACCTATTCCCCGAGATGTATTCACAGGAATGTATGTCTTTGAGTCACAAGTGGCGAGGCATAAGAGGGCAACCTCGATCCAAATACAGGACTTGGAGACGATCGTATGGGAATTAAATTCGGGGGATCCACTTCCGGACACAAAGAGCTCGCACAGCGTTGTCTCAATTGAGCCTATCGGGGAGATTGGACAGGTAGTGACTTGGCGAGTCGAATTCAAGTCGGCACACATCAGGAAGCAGATCTCAGAGCGACTCGTTGCGGAATCCGAGAATAGAGTGCGATCGTTCATTGAACGCTTCTCACCTGTGCCCCAGGTAAATGGCCTCGCAGGGTCACTCTTCGAGCCACTTGTTCACCGTGAGATTACGAGGGGAACTGCTGCTGGCGGTTCATGGTCCTTGCAGATGATGCAGAAACACGAACTCGCTAAGGCCCCACGTTTTGATTACGATCCCTTCGGCACGAAAATTCTCGGCTTCTCGAGATTTCCACGAACGCAGGTTCAATTCGATGAGATTCCTACTCAACTCGCCAACGACAAATATTACGTTCCCCGTGACCCTCAATTTCCCTTGATTGACTCTTTTGTCGTGCACTTCGGCTTCGCACCCGGATCTGCGCATCTCTGGCTCCTCCAAATGACCACGTCTTTTAAACACAAAGGTTCCAAGAAGGGCTATGTGGAGATACGCAAGATCATCGCGGCGATGCGGAAGCAACTCGGGGAACCAGATTCAGATGAACCCCCTCCGGAGAAGAAATTGAAGGGGCCAGAAGACAAGCCATCGGTTGAGGTACACTACGTCCTTGTCTTTCCCGCTGGCCAGATGAAACAAGGCCTGCATTGGGAACTCCCTGAGCATTGGCATGAAGATACTCTGCGGAACGACCATCGAGGAAATGGTTATCTTTTGGAGTTCCCTCTGCGGCCTGAGAATAGGCCTTAGGTTTTCTTGATGGCGTTTCGTCAGTTAATTCATTCTTCATTGTCTACTATCCGAGCGTTACTATGCATTTGGCCCATCCTTGAAAGTGTATTACTATCCCGTACAGTATAGTGGGCAGTCCGACCAGTTAGCACATGTTTCTCACTTTGCTATCTATGTATGTCCACCATGAATGATTTCGTCTAATCACTTCATGATTGATGGCATATTAAGTGACTGACCTCATTGTGAGTGCACCTACAGGATACATAGTTTGTTAAACCGCATAGGCAGAGGAGAGGCTAAGGGAATGTAAGGAACTAATCCTAGTGAGTAAATACATATAGAAGGAGTGTGGTTATGGCTTACCTCCAGTCTCGTATCACTTGACTGGAGGAAAGAGGTAGCGGCTCGTCGCGTGTAAATTAGTGATGTCCAAATAAGGAAATGTAGTACATGTACCATAAAGTGTATCTACAGAGGGCTGAATCTCCAACATAGTTTACTGCACCAGGCCATATCCGAAGACATAGCTGAATTTGAGGGCTTGCTCACCTAGGGTCGGGTTACTATGCAGCACAGTCCTCTGGGCACCCCTGACAGCTATCCTGATCACCCTGAATTCCGTTTTTCCTGGTGGAATATATTCACATCATACATACATGCTACTCGTTTCAGTGAACGTGCAAGAAACTCAACACTTTTCTATTAACCTTCATCTCTGTGCCAGAGGATCTGGCGCTCAGGCTATAATCCACTAGACCTGCATTATAGAGTCTGTCTCTTCTGAGCATCGGAGAGTCTGCAAATTGGTGCTCATGATCTTGGAGGTGAACGTTGCTTGTCGAACCCTCTGGTCCGCAACCTCCGCAGTCGGATAAGGTCACATGACTAGTACAGCCACAGCTAAGTGTCAGCCCAACATCACCAGGTTTGCCATGCGGTCCGACCATTAAATTCCTACCTCCCAGCAAGATATACATGATTCAAGTTCAAATTCGTCACTCTATCGTCCAACAGACAGATTTCTAGCCTTGATTTTCTGTCCGTCTCTAATTCCCGCCCACCAGCTCAATCCGAGGGAAATGATACATGCAATGAGCGTCACCTGCAAACTCCCCAAGTAGCATACCTTGCCATCGAAGCACTGGTGTTCGGAGGGTAAATCGCGTGACCCTAATCGGATCAATGAGAGGACACGTGTCTCTAACGGGGAGCGCGTGTTTGCATGGGAATCCAGGTAGTACCCGAACATGAGAGAGAAAAGGTTACCACCCAAGGCGGGCGAGAAGGAGAGGAAGCCCCAGTTCTCAGAGAAATGTGCTAGTGAATGGAATATGTTGATCCAGTCGAGTTAACCGCGAAGAGGGACTTACCCATACCAAACCACTCGATTATGATCGTTGGGTAGCTCCCGAACAAGGCTCCGTATGCCAGTCCCAGTAGAAGGGTCGCCACCCAAAGTGTCTCGACAGAGGAAACAATAATCGCACTCGCTTGGGAGATGACGAAAAGGGATGAGACGATGCAGAGGCAGTAGGCTCGCGGAAGGCGAAGGCGCGTATTCGCAAAATCGGAGATTAAGCCTTGCATACAGTTGGTTAGTAAATAGACAAGTGGCAACGGCGCAAGCTTCACCAATTAGAATACGTCCTGCGAAGTTCCCTAAGCTCAGAATAGATACCTGAGCGGCTTGCCACTTGGCGGCTTCGACATCATCATAAACCGCATGTGTTTTGGCATAAAGGGCCTGCGAGATTGAACCGACGTTATTTATATCTACCAGCAAAAATCAGGCAGGACACTGCAAGCGAGTCGATGTACGAACACATGAGACCGGTACCACTGCCTGCGAAGAAGACAATAAGTGTTAATTTCAAGGAATCGCAACGACGGCTACTAACATATTGCCATGATAATGAAGATGAGATAGAAATCTGAAGTGAGCCAAAGACGCTTTCCGTGAATGTCCGGCAAACCGTCCTTGTCCACGGGGCTTCTTTCACGGTGCGAACCGACTGGGGGGTACTCAGCAGCAGAGGGTACAGCAGGGACCGGATACGAACTAGGTTCCTGCTCGTATGATAAGAGTGGAGTAGAATCTGCTTCTGTTTCGGCAGCAGCCTCTGGATCTACTACTGTTTGCGCCTCTCCGACGTAGACGACACTTTCTTCAGTGGGGAGGGGATCGTACTCTCTGATCGCGGTATGTTGCAGAGGAACAGGCTTGACGACGAACAAGCCAATGAGCATGGGAATGGTTGTCCCTAGAGCAAGAACTAGTAAGAAAGCTGACACGTCTCCAGGGAAGAGTGTGTTTGCGAGCAACGAGAACCAGAAGGCTGAAAGACCGAAACCCGACAGAACAAGACCAGTGGTGGTGGCACGCTGAAGCACATCAGATGGCTCGCCATTAACGCAGAGGTAAAGTGCGTACAGAGACAGACGGAAAACTCTTCGCGGTGGCGTTCAGAGCAGCACCGAGCCCCGCATTACCCCCCAACCCAGTCATAAAGCTGCACACGACAAGTAATACAAAGTGGACCGGCGGAACAGCCGCACCATTGCCTATACCATCATCGTACATCCGTTTTATGCCCATATAGCCGACGAGGAGACAAATTGCAGCACTAATGAGTGGGATGCGTGGGCCCTTGCGATCAACGATACGACCCCAGACAGGGCCAGAGGTATATACGCCCACTATGAATAGATTAACCGAGGGCTAGAGAAGAGATCGGAGGTCATACTATTGCCCGCCAGACCGATGACATTAGTTTGGGTGTGTGATATGTGAAGGCGAGCGCCAAGCTGAGGTGCATAGGCTGGTAGGAATGTTGAAAAGACAGCTTCCGCAACGAAGAACGACGCACCAGAATATATCTGTTAGAACTCGGTCAGTGTTGCGTCCACGATGCAGTGTTAGGCTGACCCACATAGTTAGTCCCAGAGCTCAATGCGACAAGGATGGATCCGAATAGCGTGACGAGCCTGGCTAAGTTGTGTGGTTGGGCTGATAACTTGGGGTTCACCGACTCCATTGTGCGTGCTCGACGCTGAGATGGTTGCTGAGAGGGAGCGGAGGATGTACAACTGTCTGGCAGTTGCGGGAAAATATCTTCGGAGCTTCGACCTATGCCTGTCAATGCCAAAACTTGATCACTGTCGGCCCTCACTTCGTCACTTATAATTATAACCACATGACCAATCCATCTAGGCCTGGATTTGAACCGCTTCCCTGAGAGTCTGTCTGGATTTGGAGAAGCCGAACGCATGGACTCTCCCTCGTTATCAGCCTATTCTTATTGGTTGCTAGCGGGCCCGTGAGTTGGCAAGTTTACTCTGCGTTCGAGCTAGTCAAAGCTACTATCAAAACTGCCACGCGACAATCGTTTGGTGAACTGGCTCGATGCAGCGCTATCAAACTTGCAGGTACTATGTGCGCGTCAACTTTGACCTCATTTTTCAACTAACACTGGCATCTCTAGGTGAATCAAGAACAACCAAGGGTAGAACGTCGCATTTCAACTTCTCTGGTGACGATCCAAAAGACTCGAGTTTGGTCATTTGCATATCCCATCCGAGTCGAGGCTCCGGCACGTTATCCGCTTGTAATGAATGTTCACTCACATGCGCCCTCGTTCACGAGAAGATTCTTGTCGCGACCATAAGTTTGGAGGATACTCTTCGATTCTCCGATTGCCGCACATCTCGAAGCGATCGTCACCAGGTATGGCCATCGCGTTCACAGTTGCACCTACCGGGCCTAAACATGCTCAGTGCCTCCGCGGAAATTCGCAAAGCACCCCTTTTCGATGACCGGTTACCCATCGGACAAGGGACAACCCGACGCAAATCCCCATTTTCAGGTGAGTGTCTCTTACGTTCCAATATACGCGCATGTAAATGTCCGTACAGGAAATTCAAGAATATCATCTTGGAGCCCCTAAGGTATGGTATAATGGGTTCCGTACCAGTTGCTGCGGTGCTGACATCTGTCCCTCAGCAAAGCCGGACCGCAGAGCTCAAGATCTCAAGATTGGACCTGGCTGATTGGTACAGATTATTAAACAATGCCCAAGACTGGTGTATATCCCGTCGGTCTAGTGGGGGGCCATTAGCGTATTTCGTACGCATAGGCGAAGAGGAAAATGGTGTGTGTGTGACGGTCCCATGCCAAACTATTGGTATTGACGTGTCTGGATCAACGACGACTAGAACCGGGTTATGGGTCGGACCACGACGAAGCTACTGAACGTTCCAAGGTCCCGGCCTCAGGCAAGAACTTCACCCTCAGAATTACTAGCCTGCTAATAGACTACGAACTTTGGTCACGCCTCACGTTGCTAGGCAACAAGGGTCGATACTTCGGTTTTCCTCTGAATTGTCTCTTCAAATCTGCGTTCGAGATCAGCCCCATCCCGTCTCTCATCTCAGCCTCCAGGGAACTCGGTACCTCCACATTCACATTCCGGTCGGAAATGCCCATTTCGAGACATACCAGTTCTTCGCTATCGGTCGTTCTGATCGTCTATCGTCCTCATGCTAATATTGGGGAATGCAAAACTTTGACGTTCGTCAATCGCCCGCTGTGGGGACCATTCTACTTTAGTAACAGACGGTCGATTTGCAGCTCTGATCCATCCCGG
Organism: Porphyrellus cyaneotinctus; assembly: GCA_038091315.1. Classification (NCBI taxonomy): domain Eukaryota; kingdom Fungi; phylum Basidiomycota; class Agaricomycetes; order Boletales; family Boletaceae; genus Porphyrellus; species Porphyrellus cyaneotinctus. The sequence goes on along the minus strand of JBBPOF010000083.1, from coordinate 44,973 downwards.
ACCCGTCATCGGACACCTCCCAAATCTATGATATCGAAGGTCTTGTACAATTCCCGGTCGACACGTCTCCAGAGAGACGCAGGTGTCAACGGGAATCTTCTCAACACCTCGTCAACCCCCAGGAATTCATGCGGTACGGACACAATGACTCCATCGGCGACTATATCCCTCCTCCACGCGGATCCACCCATGACGATCCAGCTCTCGGTTGCTCTCGCTGCGGATAATAATCTTTCTCCTCTCAGGCAGACTTTAGATCGTCACTGTTTTGTTCGTGGCGCTGCGGTGCTACTGACAGAACGGTCAGCACCAAGAACACCTCCAGCCTCATCATGACATGATGTACGGCCACCACCAAACGGAGCATCCGCATCACGAGCAACATTACCACGCCTGATGGCACATATGTACCTTCCTGTTGCTGGGGTGGTGCAAAATATCTGAGATGTGACGCAGGGTTCTACGATCATGTCCAGTGCCATTTGTTGTTCCGTCACGTCACCTTGCTTTTGTATCCTTGTATCCCTCTCCGTTTCCCATACAGGCGTTAGTGTTAGACGTCCGAGACTACTTGCATCGCAGGTCTGTTTAATACATCATGCCTGTGCCTTCTCGGCGAGTACTTCGTATATCGCACCTAGATACCCGAGTCTTTTCAACTCTTTTCGTCTCTAACGTCGCTTCGCCATGAACTGGGGATGGTGCAGATTGCTCCATGCTACTGACAGGCAGCGGTTGGCAACCGCATGTTTTCTTAGGCGCGCAGCCTTATGCCAGCGCGGTATCTTCCCACGCGCATGACTCCCGCAGACTAGCAGTGTCAGGGACAACGGGCGAGCCTCTAGCCAAGGGTAACCATGTACAGCACGATGAACCTAGCTAATCGTAGTCGCTCACGAAGTAACTGCAACTTTCCGGAGCTTCCAATGGCATTAACTGAGCGATTCGAAACGAGCCTCATTACATGCACATGCGGAAAAGTAGCAGGTAGTAAGTCGTGAACAAGAAGGGAAAACACAGAAACTTTAAGCGAGTTAGTACCGACGGCCTCGGCCTCCACCGGGTCCTTGGTATGGTCCGTAATCCGGAGGGGGACGTCCACCTATGAAACCGAGTCAAGTTACAGCATATCAAACGAAGCGAATGACCACATACGTGGCGGAGGTGGAGGAGGCGGTGGGCTTGGTCGCCGCGTAACGCTCGGGATGACAGCATTCCGGAACAACATCATAAGATCATCGGTCCTGAATATGGGTCCTGCGAATACAAAACGACAAAAGCACCCGGCATGAGTCAAACTTCCTATTACGATAGCCGAACGATGGGCGAGGGGACATGAACTGACCATCAAAGGAGGCTGGATTTGGCAATTGTCCCACAAACCACGTGAGAACAGCAGGTAATGTAGTTTTGTCCTCGTGCTCTCTGTCTCTCTTCAGGGGATGAGGCTCCCTATCACGATCTTTCTCCCACGGTGCCGGGCTGTTGAAGCGTCTCCTTGGTCCGTCAGAGAACCTATCACGCTCTCTGTCACGGGGGGGAGACATCGGCCTTGCACGCTTTGCCGGCGGTGCAAAATCTGACTTGACAGACTCTTCCCGACGTTTCAGCTCAGGTGAAGGCTGCCTTTTTGCAGGTGGCAGAGTTGGAGGAATATGTGGGGCGGACGTAATTGACAGCAAAGAATCTGTACGCTTCTCAAGAGAAGAAGTGGAAGACGTGGCTCCGACCGGCTGACGGCCCGCCATAGCAAATCCCAGGTCTCTGGCGGCAATAGCATCTGTACCGAGATATGTGTGTCGCTGCGCGAAACGCTTGATCGGGGGATCTACGTCAAGGTTCATTAACCCCAACATGTCGTCAAAGGAAACGCAACACACCCGTTGGGTAAACTGCAGCGATACGCTTCTCAAGCTTCTGAGCAGCTTCGAGATCGCCAAACTGATATTCATAACGTGCCCACCTTTCCCAAAGCGATCGGGCTCGCTCCGCGGAGAACGTCGGGATGACCCGCTCAAACAATGCCCGGGCATCTGGAAAGCAACCATCGTCAGGGAAACGAGAGCTGGGAGAAGGGAACAACATACTGTTGTCGTCATTGACGGATATCAGGAACCCAAGATATCTCAATACAAACTCGATTTCATCACCAAAGCTTTCCAAACCTTTCTCAAAGATACGAGACGCAACTCCCATCCCTCCATCTTTGTTGCAGTGGTACTCCATCAGCGCTGTCGGTGCTTATCAGCTTCGCGCTTTGCTATGCACTCACTAACACTTACCTGCGGCTTCATAGACTTCCCAGGGTGTCCAGCGCTCCTTGCGAGCTTTGGCGAATACTGCTCGGAATGTCTTGAGGTCATGCGCACGTCGAGCATATCGAATATACATGATCCAAACAAGTCCATACTCTGTCCGACGCTCTTGTAGTTCTTTTGATTTCGGTGGTTTCTCGTCGGAAACGTGCGTAGCAAAAGATGAATTGTTCGACACCGTTCCCGCCTCCGTGAGTCCCGTCGCCGAAATACCAGAAATGTTCGGAGCTCCCACAGGCGCAGCGCGACCAGAAGCATCAGACGAGAACGATGAATTGTTTGAATTCACTCGACTCTCAAGCTCTTCCAGTTCGGGACGTAGCGTGTCAAGAAGCTTGTCGAACGTTGCAGTCACTTCACCATTTTCCTTCCGTCCCTCTTGTGCTTCGGCGTATGCAAAATGCAGTAGAAAACTCGTAGAGTTGGCTTCCATACCAGCTTTCAGAATGTTCAGCGCTTCTTCCTGCTTACCGATGCTGGTGGTCCACACAAATGCCATGTACCTGCAATCGGTCGTATGAGCGACACAAGACGATGAGTGAAACAAGACAGTACCATATTTCACTGTAGTATCGCATGCGAATGACTGCCTTACGGTAGACTCCTTGGATGCGGGAAACCAGCGTAGCTTTGTCTTTCTCCTCGAACTCAAGCGGATTGCCCTCTTCCCATTTCAGGTATGTTTTCCAAGAACCTACAAGGGCTCTCTCGGCCGCGTTGAACGTTGGAGCCGGAGGTAAGTAAATGGGTGGTCGCGATGTTGACGAAGCTGGAGGCGGTGGAAACAAAGGTCCAAGATGCCTCTGCAATTGACGAAGCACAGTCCGGGCTTGCATGTACGACGGAGATAAATCAGTCATGAATTTCTTGGCCTATGGGACGTGAGTACGGTCAAGACAACCTGAGACGACTCGTACCGTGATTTTGTTCAACGAATTTTCGAACGTCTCGAGCTCAGACCAGAGTTTTTCAACATTTTCAAGCGGAATCTGCACAGCGCGGTGATAAACCTTACGAAGTGCATCCATCTTCTGTTGCTCCTCCCAAGTGGTTGACGTCTAGCATCCCATCTAAGTTTGGCTCAATAAGAGGATGGTTAGGCGTACCTCTCCTGCTTTTAGGAACTGGATGTAATCGCTCCATATCTCACCGCTATCCTTGTCTTGACCGATGCGATTGAGCGCAAATTCGTAGGCCCTACTGACCGCTTCTCGACTAGCCGGAGATGTATTTACTCGTCTGAAGAGAAGACTTCAATGTACCATTCACACCGGACCTTAGTTCCACTCGCGACTGACCTGACGTAGGTGAGATAGAACTTCCAGAGATCAACTAGTGGTGAAGTCCTCAAGAATCTCTTGAACAGCTCTTCAGCATACTGGAATAGACCGGGGCTCAAGAAGTGATTGAGATAGGCAATTTGGGCCGAGGACTTGATTCGGACATTTCGTCAAACCACGCTGCTTGAAGATGGTGGAGAGACATCGTACCGTGTTCGGATACGTTTCAAGCAAGGCTTCGTAGGTCTGCTTAATCTGTTCAAGATCACCCGCATTTTCGGCGATGTCGACAAGCTTGTTCCAGCCTTCTGGGTCTTGCGGATGTTCACGCAGTTTCTCGCGCAACGCATGCCACTCAGAAGGTGGGTCTTGTTGAGAATCTTGAGGCATCTGTTGCTGAACATGGTCAGGCCCGTGGCCATTTTGAGTGGCAGAGGAGATGGTCTTTGGATGGAGTGCGTTGAGGACCGTTAAAATTTCCTCGGCTGGCTGGGTCTTGTCACCGTTCGAGCCGTAAACATCTTGGGAGGCGGTGTCTGCAGTGGCTCCATTGTCGTTTTTTATGTCCTGCTGGTCAGACATTTCCGTCCAGTGGAACCGTCGAAAAACGTTTCAAAGGGAAGGTCAAAAGGATTAAAACTCGCAGCCTCAGCTAAGATGTATCGTTTCCCACGCTCCTTTGACCGTCGGTCAACTTGAACCCCGATCCCTCCAGACATGCCGCTGTTTGGAGAAGACCACTCAGATCTCGTTAGGGATGAAGCACCATACTTCGAATCTCTCGCTAAGCTTGACACGTGGTTTGCTCAACCTCACGATAAGCTGTCTGGAGTGGTACCTTACCAGCCACGCCCTAATTACATCGACGGTCAGCCGGATGGCGGAGGAAATTTACTGGTAGGACACAAATCCCAGCCCACGCTGTGAGCTCTCTTCTGATCTGCCATTCAGGTCTGCCACGATTATAAAGTCAGTAGATCGATCAGCCTGTGACCGCATTACTTCTGTCATGTCCAATTAATCGATCCGGGACTAAACTCAACGTTACCATTGTGGACAGGGCGGATACGCTGAGTCTCCTTCGGGACTATGCTATACTTTCAACTTTTGGCGACTCTGCGATACTTTTGTTTAGTGCGTCTCTCTCTGTCGTCGGGCGTCCGATGATTGAGTATGTAGTTTTTCACACAACCGAGTCACCGTCCCTCCATCCGGGTGGACTAACACCGCACATAAGCATGGCACGAGGATACTTGGCACGCTGTGAGCATGATCGCGTCGATCATGCATACTCCTTCCCCTCACCAAGATTCCTGTAGAGTTTTTGAGGGCCGTGGAAATACAGATTGCCTTCAACTTCTTGTCGGCCGGGCAGGATTCGTAGCAGCGGATGACAAGATACCGATTTCTAACCGTTATGCAGCCCTTCTTGCCGAGTTAGCGTACCAGCGTGGTTTCGACGGATATCTACTGAACTTCGAGGCGGATCTCGAGTACAAGACTGATCATGCCCATGCTCTGGCTGCGTGGATCTTATTACTCAAGGCGGAACTCAGAGCTAAAGTCGGCCCCTATGCCCAAGTCGTGTGGTAGGTTGTCGGTTACTGAGGTCTTGACTTGAGGGTTCACATCGCACATCAGGTATGACAGTGTGATATATGATGGCCGGGTACGGTACCAAAATAGGCTGAATGGCTACAATCTACCGTTCTTCCTTGCGTCTGACACATTGTTCACCAACTATTGGGTGAGTACCTGTGCAACTTGCGTGCCGGTGTCGTGATCCTGAGTGACGTGCCAGTGGAGGCCTGAGACCCAAGCTTCCATGATCGAATACTTCACGAGTCTCAAGACCGCAGTCCCAGTTCCCAGTTCCTCGACAGATGTAACATCGTCCACCGCAACCAAGATCCTTCAGGATATCTACTCAGGCGTCGATGTCTTCCCCCGGAAAGGTGGCATTTTTCAATACGGTTATGGTTACACCTGCTACCGTGCGATCAACCACACCAGTCCTCGAGGTTTCAGCACTGCCCTTTTCGCACCAGGATGGACCTGGGAGAGTGAAACTAAAAGGCCGGAAGAAAACTGGGATGAGTGGTGGAGGAACGAACGGAAGCTGTGGCTCGGTCCCCTCAAACCTGGTGAAATTATCCATGTTCCAGATTCGCCAGAGGGTCCCTTCAAACCCATGGCTGCGTTCTTCCCAAATTTGCCACCCCCGGATCCCTGCAACTTTGCATTCTACACTCACTTTTCTCCCGGCGTCGGCTACTCTTGGTTTGTCGAGGGAAACAAGGTCCTGGATACGAAGAAAGGGTGGACAGACATCGATAAGCAAAGCTCGATCGGTGATCTTGTCTGGCCATGGCCCACTCCTTCCTGGCAAGGCAATCACCAGGATGAAGCTGCTCCCACTGCGTCAACCGCACTCGATATGACAGATGCATATAATGGGGGAAACACGCTCAAATTGACCATCGTGTGCGCAGGAAGTAAGCCAGGAAGCATCGCCAAAGTCATCTGGTTGCCCGTCCAATCTCTCACCGTAACGACACGACAGTCATTTGAAGCACACGTCATCTACAAAAACACAACGCCCGATGATATTGACCTCACACCCCGCATTCATGTCAAGTCCTTTCTAGAGGAAGAGATTGACACTATTGTCTTTACCATCGGTGAAGTCATTCTCACTGATCTGCCAAACGGTTGGACATCGCAGACCATCCACTTCACTTCTTCCTCGACCAGGAACAGGGTCTTGGTCGCGATAGGCTTCCTCATTGATATCATACCCAGGGATCCACCGATCGATGTTACATTCTCCCTCTCCTTGGGCCAGCTCGCCGTATACCCTACACCGCCTCCTAAATCCGTGTCTGTCGGCACACCCTCCATCATTGATGCCAAATTCACCCATTGCCCGCACAAAACTGACACCGACACCCTTGAGGGGGTGCTCACGTGGGACAGCGCGTCGACATTCAACCCCATCAACCCCCGGATCGAGGATCCGGAGTCTATTACCCCGGCATGGCTCCTGCAGGACACGCCTGCTTACCGCTTCCCGAAATTTGTCTATTTTAACGTCTACGTCACGCCTCTGGACCACTGTGCGCAGGCGGACCTTGGCAGTGCGATGTTTGTCGGCACTACAGGTCTTGATGGACGCGCGAATAGGTTTTACATGGAGTCGGCATGTTTGCCTTTCAGCTTGGATGGATGGGCTGGAGTGAGGTTACACGTCCAAGGGGTGACGGATCGTGGTGAGGTCTTGCCTTGGGAGAGGTGCGCGACGGTGGATCACATGAAGAGTAACACTTGAACGTCTGGTGACTGGTCGACTCAAATTACTGTTTCGTGTGTGTGGAATGCTTGGAAACCGTGTACAAAAGGGTACGAGTACAATAGAAGCTTATGTAATAGTAAATCTCGTGATCATGAGCACTGAGCAGCGAGAGACAAGCAGAACAAGAAAAACATTTGCACAAGCAGACTAAATGACATGCGTTTCATAAAGCAAGATAACAATGCGCTAATCCGAGCTAAGATGGTGTCACTCATCTTTGTCTGATTTCCGAACTTCCTCCAATCCCTCATCGGTCGCCCAAAAGGACGCCCAGTCGTCCTCACTCTGTACACCCACCGGCTGTTGCGAGGTCAGTGGACCCAGCACTGGGGTCGTGGGACACTGGGCGAGGTACTTTTCTTTGATCTCTCGCTCCACACGTTCTGCCTCCTTCATCTCCTTGCTACCTCTCCATATCGCAAGCTCGAGTGTGCGGTGCACGACTGCGCGGAGCACAAAGTAGAAGTGCGAGGCGAGAAGTGCGACCAGCAACGCCGAGAGGAGTAAATCCCTGATCTCCGCATACACGTGGTCCTCCGGCAGGCCCCCGTTTTCCGAAGCAACCGAACCGTTGAATGGCGTACGAAACATGTACACCAGCGCCGCGTTTGTTAGCGAGGAGAGCCACGCCAAAAATGACAGGGACTCGAGCCACGGACCGATGGTGTCGGTACGCACTGGTATCGGTCGTCTGACATGCACCGCAATCTTGAAGGCGTCCGAGCGTGCCTCGATATGGTTGTTCACAAGGGACATGAGAGGTGCCAGCGGCCATATCGCCGACCACAACGCGACATAACCAAATTGGGTCGCCATCTCGCTGTAGTCGTCGAAGGTGTCATATTCGGGAAGGGATACTTCGCTTCGCACGGTCTCCAAAAACTCGCGCTCTTCTCGTGTCCGCACGTCGTCGTGGGCCTGTCCGGCTGGTTCATCGTCAAACGCAACACGTTTCTTCTTCCCTATCCCTTTGACGCTCCCGCCCCTGAACCCTTTGCCGGCACGGAACGATCCAATGGCTCGCATAACAAATGGCAAACCAATTTCTTGGACGTTGTCCAGTACCTGGTTGGTAACTGAAAACGCAAACATTTGCTCTTGCAACCTCGTCGGGTTGAGCTTTAGTCGCGCACGGACAGTATCTGCTTCGAATAAACTTTGCGCCGTCATACTCCCTTTGTCCGCGTGCTTTATTACCCCCCTGCCCATTTTAAACGTCAACGTATTGTTAAGATTGATGTTCAGCTTCTGAAAGATCGAAGCCGTTCCTCCCTTGGGGGCAGAGAAAAGGTAGTACTGAAGGAGGGACATCACCCGCTCTCCAAATGGGACGTAGACGAAGGCGGAAAGGAAGAGACCGAGGTAAGCATTGATGGCTGACAAGGTGAATACCTTGATGCTGAAGGACTTTGCATGACTAGATCGGTGTGCATGATTCTCCCAGTCTGTATACCGCTTCGCACTAGCCTTGTACACTTCAAGGAGTCGTGGTACCAACACTTGGAAGAGAAGAGTCGGAGTGAACGCCTTTGGGACAGAATTCGGGTGAGAATTGTACAAGGACCATTCTGAGACGACTTACGACAATGCGAACGCCAGGACCATTGTAAAGCTGAGTGACGAATGCCTCCAAGAGAAAGATGCCTGTTAAAACAACGGAGAGGACGCTGGCAAACAGCAGTATGACAGGTGCGCTTGCCATCTTTCGTGCTTCTTTCCTCCACCACGGAAAGCCATGAATGAAATCTGCTCTTCGCTTCTCTACACGGAAGGACCCACGAGTGCACCATCGAACGGAAAGAATGCGCTCTTGAAGACGCCACCATTCAACAAACACCACGGACCAGACGAATAAGAGGGTCGAGTAGATCACAGAATAAGGTGGGCCAAAGAAATAAAAGAGGACCCCGAGGACCGATGGGAAAATAAGGGCGCGTGTATATGCGGTCAAGAAGAAGAAATAGAGGGCGATGGAGTCACCAAACTAGCGCGCTTGTCAGCATTATTACGGAGCAAGAGAGTTCGGCGAACGCACCTGATCTCGTACTTTTTCAAGTTCCACCGAAGCTATCCTATGTCGCGTCCATAATCGTATCCATTGATCGTTGAATTCATGATTGTGAAGCACCATGACGGATTGGACGAGATCCCAATCTTTGCAGCCCGGTATAATTCCCAGACCACCATCATGTGGCGTTGATGTAATATAGTCGTGTACGAGGCGCACGCGGTCTGCAGAAGAAAGGGGAGCGGAGTCGAAGTCTGCCTCCGCAGAAGGCAGTTGTGACATGGGGAGACCGAATAAGAAGTCAGAATATCTAGAATGGAAAATCCACGCGTAATTGAAAATTCCTCAAGTTAGTCTGGTCTCCGCGCAAAGCCAGGGTACGACTGACCGTTCGCGGTGTACTAATCGAACGAGGAGATCAGGTGGGCAGCTCACCAGGACGAGCAGCTGGTCCTGGTTCTCGCCACGACGCCCGACTGCCTTCAGGCCCGCCCGGGTAAGAGTTTCTATGAGCGCCGTGTATTGTCGCTCTGTTCTTGTTGCATTTTTGCGTATTTGCTCCTTGGATAGCGGAGTGCGTTTCGACGCCGCCCGAAAGACGACGACGACATCGACGTGTGGAGGCATCCTGCAGATTTCGGCCAGCACCGGTATAAATGAAGCTGTCGCGTGGAATATGTAGTTCGGTTCGTGAGCGAGGCAGTGAACTCCCTCAAGAGCACCGCCACATGAATCGAGAACTATAATAGCACTACTACTGATCGAACATGCTCTATATTGCGATACCATTGCCATCGTAGATATGGTCGGCCCAAGTGTTTGATCTGGACAAATGAGACTACTGTGAATTACGAGCTTGAAGGTGCTACGGATTAGCAGCGTCCACAACAAGATCTACTGCCTCGAAACTAACGAATAATACAACGATGGCATAACAAAGGCAGACCGAACGCTATAAAGTTAATGAAATCACGTCCATGGATGGCAATAAGGGCAGCATCATGGAAGCACGAAAGTTGGCACCCTTTGTGCCAGACGAGTTTTGAGTTTCCAGGTACATAATCGCGACGTCGACGTCCGAAGATAGACGACGATCACGATCGTGCATAAGGGTGGTAGCTGTGCTGACCACGTTGTCCAGGACGTTGTGGACCCACGCTAGGACCCCCGGGGGGGCCTGCGCCTCCCTGCGCACCTCGAGGACCACGGGGGACATTGGGACCCAATCCACTAGGGCCAGTCGGTGGCGTACCGCCCTGCATCATCGCCTGTCCTCCTCGACCCATTCCACCTCCCATCCCAGGACCACCAGGACCACCGCTCATCCCACCGCTCATACCGCCACCCATCCCCCTACCCATGCCTCCTATACCGCTGGCAAACCCACCTGCGCCAATTCCACCGGCCATTCCACCCATCATTGGGTTCATGCCCATGCCGCCCAACATGCCACCCGCACCAGCCATCTGGAACATCCTTGTGTACAGTTGTGCTAGTGCCTGTGGATCAAAGGGCGTATTGCCTGCTGGATTTCCGGGGATGGCACCGGCGTTGGCTTGGACGGCAGGGAAATTTACACCTGTCTGCCCATTGAAACCACTTGCGGCCACTACCCCGCTCCCAGCACCTGCGCGCGGACCTCCGAATTGTTGTGGCACCGCGACACCGTCCTCTTGGAAATGGTCTCGTTGGTACCGAGGTTGGGCCAACTTGACGTCAATCTGGACGACCGCAAAATCAACAATCGTGTCGTGTCGGATGGAGCGTCAAAACTTACCAGTTTACCATCAATCTGTAAGTTACCAAAACCAAGGAATGGCTGGACGTTGGTGTCCTCGAAGGAAACAAAGCCAAAGCCTTTGCTTCGTCCCGTCTCGCGGTCAAGCATAACTGTCGAATCGATGACCTTGCCGAACTGAGAAAAAAACTCGCGCATGGATTCGGACGTGACGCTGCCTGCAAGGCCGCCAATGAACAACTTTGTCGCTCGTTGATGCTCCTGCCTTGGTATTGCTCGTTTGGGATCGATCTTCAGACCAAGCGGGAAAAATGTGCATGAGCCGGACATAATCCACCTAGTAAATACAACAATGTACGTACAATCTTGCCATCCAGGAAATGTTCCCGTACCATCACTGCGTTAACGCTCGCTGGATCGTCAAACGTCAGGAAGGCGAAACACCGTGACCGCCCAGCGGCATCGCGCATGATCGTACATGCATCTACTTTACCGAACTGCGAAAAGTAGTTCCGGAGAGACTCTGGTACGGAAACGCCAGTTTTAGTACTACTGAACGGTTACAGCGAAATTAATGACGGTATAAGTACCATCGGTTGTATCCCAGTTGAGCCCGCCAATGAACATCTTGCTATAGATAGCAATTCGGGTTTGACACGTGCACATTGACAGAGATGAACGGCGAATAGACGACGGAGATATGGAAAAGGCAAAGTTGCTATTAGTTATCTGTAAAGGACAGGAGATGTTATGGCAGAGGAGAAATGAAGAGGACGCTACTGTCTCTGAGGGTTGTTTTAGCCTAGTTTTAGACTAGACTGTACGCTAGAGCTAGCCTAGTCCTAGTCGACAGACTTCCGAGTAGCTAGGCGAGACGACGATGGATCGACTACACTTTTATTTGGTGACAACCCCAATTCCGACGAGCGTAGCGAAGAGCGAGAACTGGCTTGCACGATCAGCAAGAGAATCGTGACAACTCACCCTTCATCCTTCATCTCGGAGGGGCGTACGCTGCGCTCGGGCATACTAGGGTGCGCACCAGAGCGCGAAATGTCTATTGAATAGTCCGACGGTTGTTGGTACGTGGGAATCTGTTGTGGAGCGTTTTGCGCCGAGAGACCTAATTGCGCCGACAGTTCAATGTGGTCGTCTGAAGGTTCGACATATTCAGACTGTAAAGATTGCGGCGCGGGAGTGGCAGTTTTCAGCTCTTGCTTGACCTCAGAAAGCTTTGCAGCCGGAGCGGCGGGGGTTTCTAGAGGTACCTCTGTTTTAAGGTCTTCCAGTTTCAGTTCATGTGATTCGACGGCAGACGCAAAGTCTGTTTCGTCGTTTCCGTAGAGATCTATAACGGAGACGTTAGGTACGCCAAAACGAGGACCGAATCTAAGGCTCCTACCACCATAAAGGTCAGCGTCGAGCTCAGACATGGAGAGGAGATAACGTTGACGTGGTGGTAAAGGTGAGAGACGAAAAAGTGGTGTGGTGTCTTAGTCATAGTAAAAAATTCACACGGCCCTTTCCGTCGGCCCGACGTGTGGAAATTCCCATTGACTAGCCGTGAACACCCGTTCAGCTGGCTGGACGATGCTCCGTTCTCGTCCTACTAAATTTTTGACAACTGGTGGTGTTCTAGGACGTTCATTGTGAACATTATATAACTGACGACGTCAATGCAAGGCAAGGTGGTCATCGGAATACTAGGCGGGTTTATCCCTCCATCTGTGTAGAGAAAATGACTCACATCTCGTCATCAGCTCTTCAAGGAGCATTCGCGGAGCATGAGACTGCTCTTCGTAAAATATCCTCACCAATTAAGGTTTGCCCACTTCTAGTACGCACCCCTGACGACCTTGCAAGGTGCGACGGCTTGATCATACCAGGGGGAGGCAGGTGCGATGTCTTCATGACGAGACTCGTTTCTTACGCACCGTAGAGTCGACTACGATTGCATTTCTGGCCAAGTCTGGAGGGCTTCTACAGCCGCTCAGAGATTACGCCAAGACAAAACCAGTCTGGGGTACCTGCGCAGGTGCGATCCTTCTCGCAGAGACGGTAGAGAATGCCAAAAAGGGTGGACAAGAGCTATTGGACGGAATGACTCTCACTATCGCACGCAATGGCTGGGGTTCGCAGGTTCGTCGTGTTTGTGTGCAGTGCGCACAGCAAAAGTTGATTTTACCCTCTATTCAGGTGGACTCTTTCGAGGCGCCGTTGATTGCTGAAGGACTGCAAAACCCGCAGAACACGTTCACTGGAATTTTCATCCGCGCACCCGTCTGTACCTGTCACCTCTATTCCTAAGTGGGACCTACCGACACAATCCCTAGGTCATCACAGCAATAAATTCTTCGCCAGGCCAACCACCAATACGTGTCATTGCTCGCCTGCCCCTTGGAGTTGTTCCGAAGTCGGAAGCGGTCACACCCCTAGACACTGAGGATGATCCACGCAGAATGGTTGCTGTCCGACAGGGAAATCATCTACTCACGACTTTTCATCCAGAATTGACCAAAGATGGGAGATTCCACGAGTATTTTGTTCAGTCATGCGTGCTGCCGTTGCTTTCTCGCTGAGTCCTTCCTTGGCTGTTGTGTTTCTTCTCCGCGAGTGTTTCTCGTATACAGACGTCGACGAGACTGGTGTGCTAGAGCATTAGAGTATCGTTTCCACTAGCTCGTGACTGTACGTGCTAGGCGCCCTGGTTTGCTAAAATGAGCCATGATGGTCCGAGTCGCACATGTGCTACCGCACTGAAACATGAGTGCATGACGGCCGGTCGCCTATAGAAGAGAAGACCGGTGCCCCGTAGTTCCTCCATTCCCTTTCTCCCCCGTCTTAGCCGCGGACCGTGCCGCATGCTCCCCACGCCTCGTGTCACAGCTTATCGCTCAGTGCTCAATATTACTCTTTCCGCCAATCGCGGATACCGATGACCATGATACTCGGGCAATCAAGGATCTCACGCTGTTCGATCACCCATGAACACATATATATCTAGTACGGCTCCTTGGCGCCGTTTCGTTCCCCATATTTTTCCAAGTACCAGTCGCTCCTGCAAGTCAGTCCTGCCGAGATGGTCGTACTCGTCACCGCATCCGTGATGCTTCTTGCGGCCGCTAGCAGCGTTGGAGCGCGAATGATGCGCAAGGACGAGGTCAGGACGCGTCAAGCAGAGGCTGCAAAGCGATGGAAACGTGGTCCTGGGCCCACCGTCTTGGACCCGATGGACTTCAGACGAAGTGGTGTGCAGAACATCACATTCTCGAATCGTAAGGCATCTGGTGAGTTTCGCGTGGTATGTTGATAGCCATTGGGCTTCACCATGCTTTACGTTATCTGATATCGGCAGAATTTTGGGTAAATGGGAGCGCCCTTCCACTCGTCGATTTCGACGTGGGACCCAGTTGGGCTGGGCTACTTCCGATCAGTAACAATGCGAACGAGACGCGTCAGGTATGGTAAAAGCATTTGTAACCCGCTTGGGGGACGTTGATCTTTGGATGCATAGCTCTTCTTCTGGTTCTTCCCCCCTGGTCCCGAAGGGAGCCATGATGATCTCATCTTTTGGTACAGTGGTTATTTGATCCAGTGAGTGCAAACTAGATCGTGGTTTAGGACAAACGGTGGTCCTGGATGTTCTTCGCTCGAAGGTCTTCTGCAAGAAAATGGGGTCCGTGTCTTCTATCCGGATAATTATACCGCTTCTGATGGCGCTAATTAGCCCCTTTCGTGGTCTTATGGCCAAGCAAAACCCACGGTCAATGAATACAGCTGGACCAACCTCTCCTCTGTTCTCTGGGTAGAGCAACCCGTTGGCACTGGTTTCTCACAAGGCACTCCAAATATTGAGAACGAGGACCAACTTGCCGAACAACTTGTCGGTTTTATGCAACAATTTCTCGAAGTATTCTCTGAATTGAAGGGAAAGAAACTCTGGCTTACAGGCGAAAGTGTGAGTTGCTCGCTTTTTTGTGGGGTCTGCAACTCATGGATTATGTTCTGGCTAGTATGCTGGTACATATGTTCCTTGTGAGTTCCATGAATCGAGGTGGACCTAAACGCAACTCACTGTTTTGTAGATATTGCAAACTATATCTACGAGAACCCGACTCTGTTGGATCTTTCTCTTCAGGGGATTTGGATTAATAACCGTGTGTGCTCGTTGGCCATCAAGATATTTTTGAATGGGCTGAATAACATTATCTAGCGATGTTTTCATGGGATGTCGTGCAAGAGCAGATCCCTGCGGTAGACTTTGTCCACAAATACCAAGGTCTATTTTCTTTCAAGTAAGCTTGTCTTAGATCCGATGTTCCCTTATAACACTCTTAAAAACGGAATCTCTGTTTCACCAGCCAAAGCTATATGGAGTACCTCGATCAGAAAGCAGCCACCTGCAATTACGCAAACTATGTTTCTACGTACGTGAGCTACCCACCGAAAGGGCTCCTTCCACTCCCAGGAGATTCTGTTGAGTTTGCGGATGGATGCGACGTCTGGGACGATATCTTTAATGCAGCAGTTATAATCAACCCGGCATTCAATATCTATCGGATCTGGGACACGGCGAGTAATGAAGCTTCATTGATCAACGAAGCCTAATACTTCAAAAATAGTATCCGATCTTATGGGACGTCCTTGGCTTCCCGTATGGCTTTCTCGCTTTACACTTCCGTCTCGAATAGATACTGACGTGGCCATGATATGCAGTGGTTCTTTCCCGCAGCAACAATCACCTCTTTATTTCGACCGTCGCAAGGTCAAGGAAGCGATTCATGCACCCCTCAACACACATTGGACCGAATGCTCAGACGTCAACGTATTCCCGGATGGCGACCAAAGCTTACCGCCTGCCTTTACTGTCCTTCCGAGCGTGATCGAGAAGAGCGCGCGGACGGTGATCGTGCATGGGTTGGCTGATTTTAGATTGATCGCTGAGGGGTACGTTTGACTACGAGTCGTTTTATTCTAGTTGGCAATGATATACTAAGACGTTTCCCTTCGATATTAGGACGCGCATTGTGATACAGAAGTGAGTTCAACGTTCATTATGAAGCATTGCCTATCGTGCGTGAAAAAACGTTTGGCTCACGCACTCCACCGTGGCACGACAGCATGACCTGTACGTCGCTCAAATCGATGATATGCTACTGCCGGTTCCAACGCGTAGTTCTCTTTCCAGGGCACGGCATGCAAGGGTTCCAGACACCGATCACTAAAGACAGCTTCATCATCGACGGCGTCGGCGCATACGGTAACATGCATTTGGAGCGCGGATTGACCTATTACGAAGTGGATCTCAGCGGACATATGGTACCGCAGTTTGCACCTGTGGTGGGTGCTGTTTTTCGGGGGAGGACACGGCTCCAGGGGTATGGCCAATACGTCGTTCGACAGGCGGCTTTCCAGATCATGCAATACCTGATGGGCTTTAGAGATAAGCCGTAGGAATGTGGTGGTATCTCCACGTGCTTGGGATTATCATCTGTGTACAGTCTAATTCAAATATATGTATGGTGATGGGATCGGGATCGGGGAAATTTACGGTGGTGAGTCTGCAAAGGTAATGATGATCGCCAGGTTGAGGCGCCAGTTGATCATAAAACATCTTCCAGCTTGGACTCGTGGGAACTTGGCACCTTTGGACGTTTTGCAATTCCGAAGCTTGCCAGTAACCATAAACGGCGGTCCCATTCATGAGTGGTTGTCCAGTGCTGAGTTCGGACATAAATTCCGTCTACCCTTCGTTGATAACTATATTCCTAGCAATGCTATCATGATGGAGGATTATGGCCATGAAAGCGACAGCGACCTTGGTGACTGTGACGACTCTATTCCCGTTAACGTTACAAATCAAGGCTCGGAAGGATCAATCTACGACGGAGTCACCAACCTCCCCTTCCCAAGCTAGTGCTGAAGCTCAACCCAGCAATGAGTAAAGTCCATCATCCATTTGGTTTACAGTGAATGATGTTCACCATAGGTTACCCGGGGGACATCTTCGAATCGGCGACCTCCGATACATTCGTTATGAGTCCAGAACGGACGACCGTGGATGAATCACTCAAGGATGGGGTCAAATCAGTAACGAGGAGCGAGAAGAGGTCGGAGGATCGGACCGCTCCGTTCCTTGGGAAGCCGCCAGGCATGCGCACGTTTACCCCAGTGTGACAATTCTGCATACCGTATGGTGGAGATGAGCAGCGGGAATATATCGGATAGCAATGCAAAGATTGTCATGATAAAACTACAGAGTGAAGTGAGATATTTGGCAGGGTAGAAAGCGATAGCAAAAAAACTCGGACGACAAGACGGAAAAGCGACAACGTGCGACACAAGGGCATAAAAAATCCTGCATCCGGGTTACGATATCTCTACGACTTCAGTATGGACATCCCTAGCCATATCGATCCCGCCCTGGAGTCCAGGAACAATAATGTCATGCTCAGCAGCGACGCGCTTGAACTCTCCATCAGGTTGTCGCTGGAGCAACAGCGCACGGAATGGCTGTTGCAGACGAACAACCAGCCGCAATGCTCGGGTATAATTGTCCATCGCATGGCCAGGTACAGTTTCCAGTGGAGAAGAAGGTGCAGATTCGAACTCGGTGTCCGAATCAGAGTCAGCCCCACTCCCGTCCACCGTGCTTCCCCAGGCGTAACCATCATGCGAATCGCGCAGATGTCTAATCCAAGGATGAACAAAAACGAGCTTGCGTGGCTCACTTGGCGACAGCCTGTCTGATGTGAGGAATTCCACGTCGCCGATCCCTGACACCCGAATGCGGTACAGCGACTCTAGACCACTCTCGGAATTTGAACTTTGTACACTGAGTCTTTTGACTGCAAAGATGATGCATGGGAGTTGAAGCCGGCGGTTGGCAAAGCGTGCTCGAGGTAGACCCATCACCGAAGCATGGAATTGTAGAGCATCTGTCTGAGGCAGAGAGCTTCTTAATCCTTCGACACGTACGCCCATTTCTGCACCATCGATGGTGGGAGAAGCGCCATGCGGTCGATTATACACTGCAAGGGTGGCTGGAAGGCAGCTATTGTACATCGATGGTTTTCCAGTCCAGTCAAGCACGGTTTCTTCACCCGAACGAGCAACAATCTCCTCTAGAAGGTGGCCCAGCGCAGCATCTCCTTCTCCGTATCGTGGTATGATGTCACTCTTGAAGATACCAATCAACGAGTACGCCACGTCTTCGTCCACCGTTGCATTGCGCGTCGAGGCCAGTCGTAGCTTCTCTCTGACGCTGAGGACATCCGGGTTGAAAGCGATGATAGTTTCACGGGAGAGGCCAATGGCATTGGCAAGTTCCTGCATAATCTCTGGCGATTCCTTGTGGTTTTGCCGCGTGTCGCCGAGATATGGCTTCCAATCGCGAGTGTAGAACCGGATGACTCGCGCTGCAAGTAGCTCTTGCGAAGTCCACGCCCGCGTCATCCAATTACTCCGTATCAGGTCGCCGAGGGCCGACGGAGACAGCACGTCCACGAGAAAGACGAAGGTGGCTGCCGATGCTTCATACCATTTATACATCATCGTGAGAGACTGGTTCAACACCGTGCTGATCGTCTTGTCGATACAGCAGGTATCGCTCCATGCCCACCGATACCCGTCCGCGCGAACCACCTCGCAGAATGTCCGCAATTTCTTGTTCAAAGGCAATGATGAATCCAACTCCCAGACCGAGCCGGCCAGATTGACGTCCTGGAATGAAGGTTCCTTCCCTTCCCATACGTGAGATAGCGTCACATATCGGAAGTATTCTTTCACCGCTCGCTGGATACGTTCTGCGTCTAACTTCTCTGTCATGGAGGATACAAGTTCCTTGAATTGCAGTTCAGACTTGAACGTGTGACTTCGCCCTGGTCCGTCGCAAAGACGACCATTCTTGACATCAACGAGGACAAGTGGACATAGCTTGAAAACTTCCCGAACAACATCGTTGATAGCCGTCTCGCACCTGGTAGGCGAGACATATTTGTCGCTCAGTTCTGTGTGATTAAGTCAAGATATTACTTTTATCTTGCAAAGGTGATACTCACGACGGACATCTGGATCAACAGACCCTACGATAAGGGCATACATGCGGGTAAACGCCTCCAATGCTTCGTCATATCTCTGCAAAGCGTGCAATCCCGCATGTCTTCTCTCGTATCCCTATGGACTCACGGGTGCCACTTTGATGGCCTGTGCCGATTGGATTCAGGATCGTCAGACAAAGCGAGGGATTGACCCACCTCATCTGCATCCTTCAATACCTCCTCCCACTGTCCTAGCATCGCTCGGGAATTGCTTCGCTTCACGAACAAACCTGCTGGCTGCGACGGATTGAGGGATAATGCAGTGGAGTACTGTACAATCGCTCGCTTAGGGTCGTTGGACCTGATCGCTGCATCACCCACACTTTCGGATGTCGTGATACACTTTCGGACAAGGTCTGACAGCAATAAATTCAATGCAAGTACATCCAGATGGATCGCAGCAAAACCATACCAAGGTCCCAGTCTGCGGTCACATCGCTCATCAGTGCTTCCTTGCCCAGGGTTTCGACCACGGTAGTCAGTGATTCTGCCACTTCAGTATGGCCCGCCGCATACATAGCTTTCCAAAGGTGTAATTGGATTGCGGGGGCCAGTCGATCGAAATCCCATCCAAATATCTTTCAAATAGAACTAATGAGATTGTGGACGAAGTCGTAAAAATGAGCTTACCAGGGAGATGACGACCAAGGGAGGGCCTCGTCGAAATGGGATGGCTTCCTGGGCGTGCTTAAGCAATTCTATCGCGTGTTCGTAGTCACCTCGTTTCATCGACATGCCGCCAAGTAAGAGGGACATGTGAGCCTTTACAACCTTTGTTGGACTTCAACACACCACGTATACTCGCACGTACCCTAGCAGTGACAAACAATGACGAATCATCCACTGTATTGATCAAATCGTCTACGCGCCCAGCAGCGTCGTCATATTTTCCGCATTCGAACAATAAGATCGCCTATGCGAACGAGCGTTCAGTAATGAAAGTGAAAAGGATGGTGGGTATATACCTTGATCAGCAAGAGAAAATTGTTTTCGCTCGGGAAAGCATGGCAGAATACAAGGTCGAAAGCACGCATGGCTGACTCGCGTTTCCCTGTACCTGCAAGAGCGACCGCGTGTGCGATATAACCAATGACGGATCGCTGAATCTTGATGGACTGACGTGAAAAGTCAACGCAACATATCAGAACAAATGACCAAAAATGACCTCCCGGGCATCCTCGATGGCCAAATGCCACCGTTTCGAGCGTGTCCGGACGAGAGCGCGATAAGCAAGTGCACGTGCGTGGTCTAAAGGATTTGAGGGGAGTGTGATGTCTTGGGCCAATAGTTCCTCCACGTGAGTCAAGTCGCCTTGCGTCCACGAACCGAATACCGTACGACTGATACACATATGGGGCAACT
The DNA here is from genome assembly GCA_038091315.1 of Porphyrellus cyaneotinctus. NCBI lineage: Eukaryota > Fungi > Basidiomycota > Agaricomycetes > Boletales > Boletaceae > Porphyrellus > Porphyrellus cyaneotinctus. The sequence goes on along the minus strand of JBBPOF010000083.1, from coordinate 24,819 downwards.
ATGATGCTGCGAAGGCGAATGAAAAGTGAGAGCGAGAAAGGAATTGATGTTTGAAAACTCACGACATGGGAAGAAAACAGGGATGGATCATAACGCTTCAGATTTACCCACCTTTAACGAGTGAAATTACTTACGTCGACGGTCAGGTGCGAGTCTGGAAGGATACCACGAAGACTGCGAAGGGTAACTTTGCCATTCTCTTCCCCGGTCGCAATCCAGTCATCATTTGGGGACAGTGCAACAGACCAAATGAAGCTTGGGTGCGCGAAAGTGGTCCCGATTTGCGTGTTACTTGAAGTATTCCAAAACGATACTGTCATACGTGCGACGACAACAGCAAACTCTTGATTGCGAGAAAGAATGATGGACGTGGGATGTCCGCCACCTGGAACAGGCCATGTCCTAACCAGGGACCCTGACAATGTATCGAACTGTTTGACGTCGCTCTTGGAAGAAGCAGCAAAAAGTCGATGACCGTCCGCTGACCAAGCGAGTATTGAGTTGAATGAGGCAATATTAGTGTTATGGAAAGGAATGTCCGACAAAAGTTGGCCGTTGTCGCTGTTGTAGATGCAGATCGATTTCGTATCCCAGTTTTCTGCGACCACAACTGTCGCGATGCGGTCGCTGTTTGGGGAGAACCGCAGCGCCACTACTTGACCGTCGTGGGGGAGTCCGAGTTGCTTTTCGCCAGTCGTCAAGTTCCAAATACACGCGGTCTTGTCATACGAGCCCGTCGCCAATTTCGTCGAGTCCCATGAAAAGTCCACCGAGGAGACCGTATCCGTGTGGCCTACGATATCGAGGACCATTTCGCTCGTCTGCGCATTCCACACCCTCAAGTTTGCCCGCAACTGCGCGAATCCACACACCAACCATTTGCCATCCGGAGACAACGCTGCAGCATAGATTTGCAGCCCTCCTGTTCGGATTGGTTCGCAGGCCTCGCGTCCGTCGTCCACTTGCCATCGCCGAACCACCCCGTCGAAAGTGCAGCTCAATAGCTGCTTACCACCTCCGGCGAACAAGACCGAGAATACTTTCTGTTGACTACTAATGATCTCGATCTTTCCTGAGTGACCTTCGTTGACAGATGACGGTCATTACAGGCACTCGCCAACGGCTCAAACATACCTTTGTCCGTCGATTGCATGGCAATCCGTAACGCGGAATACAGAAACCAAACTGATGGGAGTCAAGGGTCAAGGGCGTGTGTTCTACCACGTACGCTGACGCCCACTTGGCATCAATCGCGGTAACAACCTCCACAGCCCCCAGCGCTTCTGCCTTCTCCGCTATGTAATCGAGTCGCCAAACAATTGTAAGTTGTGAAACACTCATCCACAGACCGATCCATTCAATACCGCTGGTTCCAGTAGATAACGAGGAGTCCATCACAGGCTACAGGAGACGCGCCGTCGCGACCGCGTACAAGGCGACACGTGTAAAACGAGAAAGGAATACCAGAGATGTTTATGACAGCGACATAAAACTCGACCTTTGATCGCGTCGCAATGCTGGAGTCACTGAGCCCGAGAAGAAAAAAGAGAGACCAGAATGATTACAAACATAAACCTTTCTCAAACCGGACGACGCGATCTTGGGGACGGTTTGGTCGGGTCGAGGCGCATAAGGAACGAGCTGAAGAAGCGAGGGTGCGTGTTTGGCTCTATCGAGTTTGTCAAGGATGTGGCTGTTGGAACAATTGGTTTGGAAGCAATGGATGGATGCAGATCCGAACCAGAGTAGAACGACTGGTACTCGCCGATGGACCACCCACAGGGAACTACTGAGTGAATTACTTGATGTATCTGCTGAGACACGCTCGTCCTCCTTCGTCATCTTCGAGGCTCGTCATATCACGACCTTCAGTTAGCTGAGCAGTCAGCCACTGATGTGGATAGGACACCTCCCCAATCGAAATCTAACAGCATTTTTGACTAGCCTTTCCAGCTCATTGGTCCACTTGTCTCGAGATGCGGCAGAGATGCAGCATTCCAGTAGGGATCCAAGATCATTGCCGTTTAGGTGCTCCATCACGGCAGCTATGAACCCTCCGGGAAGCTTTTGTGCGGCATAGATCTCAGGTACATGGCCAGAATCAGCACAGATCCGGTGCGAATCAGCCAAGTACGATCGTGTCAGCTTGATGACAAGAGGTCTGACAGAAGAGGAAGTCTTGTAAAGATATTAGCCAAAATTTTTAAAGAGGCACTTGGTGATTCGAAAGGCCAAGATGGATTTGGTCTTTGTAGCAGACTAGCTCCACGGTGGATTCGAAGGAGGAAGTAGCCTAACATTTTAGCCCCTATCACTTTTCGGGGTGTTGATTGCTCCCGACACGTCACATGCATCACGTCTCGCTTGTTTATTGCCTCTCTTCCCGCATCTAGGAATCGAGTCTTCCCACTTACAGAGCCTACACCGCCATACTGCGAGCAGAACGACATGCCGTCCTACAGCAGACACAGAGGGAGATATTGTGTCGCTGGATATCTTCTCCTCGAGTTTCACACTCGCTCCGGTCTCTCTGACGACACACTCTGTGAAAAACTCGTCAGTCGGGTCATATCGCCGCCTCAATTGGCCACGAAGTCGTCTTCCGTGTGTGTCGGCAAAGCTTACCGCCACAAATTCATCCGTTTGTGTGCATAGTAGATTTCGCTTTCTTCCAAACCGGACGACTGGCATAGTTTGCAGTTCGAAGGTTCAACATTCAGTACCCAACGAAGCTACTCTCAGCCTTCCAGCCCTTCTTTCGACACGGTAGAGGGTATGATCGAAGATGCAATAAAGTCCACCGGAAACACTTACAGAACTTCCAGGAATAAGGTGCGCGTGCTTTGTATCACCTGCGTTCACCATGTCTGATCAGGCCCTGGCTCGTGATGGCTACTGGTGCATAATCACAGGCATTCTCGATAGATCATCGATCTTTCGTTGTGCGGAGATGTTCGCTAGGCCAGATTCCTGTCTTGTCGTCGCAAATATTGTCAGTCGCAGCAGTTCATATTTTGAACGAACACGCAAGGCATAGATCCCGCGCTGGGCGAAGACAGCGCGCCGTTCAACGAGGTGCAGTTCCGTCAATCACAGCTTTGAAGCATATTTCCACGAAACTCATCCGTTATCCAGACTGATCATTGTCCCGCTGGTCATGGCCACGCTTGAGTACTTTGGATTCTCGACTGTGACTGAATATTTAAAATGATGATGCGGTCTTTACCAGATCTCGAATCTACTCTCATTACCGCGCAATCTCTGCTACGCATTTGACCTGTTGGCTCTGTATTTGGTCCGAGCGTACGGAAAAGGTATGCTTATTACAGACGCAGGTCAGTCAACACTGATTGACCATTGTACACCCTGACCGCTGCAACGTCTGCGTGTTCCGGACGGGAGACGAGGAATACATCCGCAGGACATCTGTCAGTGTATGTCACGAGTCCGACCGCGACGTGGATGGCGCGCCTATGGTCGCCGCCTACGATTCAAACAAGCACCACTTCTAGACCCTGGTTTACTTCAAGTTGCGCTTTACGTATCGTGTGTTTGTCGGGTGCCACTGCATATTTCCGTCGACTACTGGTAGAGTGGAAAGAGCGAGATGGACATGCTTGTGGAACGGTTGATCCTCCTCTCTACGGATGGATTGTCTGCACCTTTGCTCCATGACCTTTTATCTCGCCATGCAGTCGTTCATGAGGTTCCATGATAGTGTCAATGGTCACGGTGTACGTTAGTGTGTAGTCCTCGCCCTCTGATGGCTGTTCTTGTTCCGTTCAGAGGTACGTTTTGGATGATCGGTATTATGTATTCGATGTTTGATATTTGATCAGTGGGCCGTGTGGGCTGGACCTTGCTGGACGTCGCTCCCGTCGTGCTACTTCACTCGCCTCGAGGGGAGTCAATTTGGTGACAGCGTTTCGAGTGTGAATTCGCATCGTTACAATAATCTCGGAATCTCGGGCCGGATCATCAACCTATAGTTATCCATCGACGAGAACACATCCAGACTGATCTATTCAACACGATTGATCCTTGTAAATACAACGACGAAAGGAGCGAAGAGGTACTGTACGATACAACCCTGAGATATCCAGATAGATGAATGTAGAGGCTACAGAAAGGCGCGGCGTCGCGGCCGCATACGACCAGAGTTGTAAACAAGAGACATATACTACAGAGATATTAAGGAAAACAACGGTACGCAAAGGACGTGTGGTCACGTCGGCGATGCTGAAGTCCGAGAATAAAGGAGAGGTGGTGAATGTGGCGCGGTGGAAGCACGGCCAGAAAATTTACAGAATAGAAAAGAATACAGCTTGTCCTAGGCACGACGCTTGGTGGAGCGACGCCAACGGAAATCACGTCTATAGCGGTTCCAGTCCGGGGACAAAGCAAAGAAGAGATTCAGAACACGAGAAAGACGACCGAGGCTGCGGCGCTCAATACGAGTACGGCGTGGGCGCCACCCAAGTGGTGCGACGCGCCACTGCTCTGAGGAACCGAGGCCGGAGCGACCGAGGATGTCTAGCAGACGAGGGTCAGCTTGACATGTGCGTACGAAGAAACATACGTACGCTAGACGACTCAGCGGCGGTAGAATGCGCGGTCGGCGTGCTAGACGTGGCACTGGCCACCTCAGAGGCGGATGCGGTGGAGCTGGACATCTCTGTTGACGCAGCCAGAAATGGATTGGGGTCGAACCGCGACCCCGTAGGAAGGTTGTTCAACGCGTGCATTAACGGTCGCCCCCACTGAGGCATGGCGGACACTATGTGCAAAGGCCACCACGTCAGTGAGGGAGCGAAAACTGGATTGGAGAGGGACTTGCCAGAGGTCACGGAGAGGATAATGCAGAGCAGAGATAGCATCATTCCGATAGTGACAAAGGGGGGACGGAAGAGGACCATCTTCATTTTATACTTTATACGGGCGGGAAGAAAGAGCTGGTGCGTGGCGCGAGTGAAAGGCGAGAGCCTGCTCGGAGGGCGATGCGTATACAGAGAAGGGGGGAGCGACCTGGGAGGGTATCGAAGGCGGATGTACGAAGGCTGAGCAAGCTGGGGAAATGGCTCGAGTGCGGGAGGATTATATACGCGCCGTCGTAGGGAGGTCAGAGCATACAACACGCGTCATAAAAGGGAGATAGAAGTATGGACGCGTCGATCTAGACCACGCGAAAACAACACGAGGCAGGCAAAAAAAAGGTCGAATGATCGCTTGGCATGACCAGTGTGCCTTGGACATACCGACGCACATAGTTGAAGATTCTATATATGTATGGGTCCTTGTATCTTCGTGTTGACCGAGGGCTTCTCGGCGACCGGGAGAACAACACATATTCGCAGAGTAGTACGTCAGAGACAAACGCATGGCCAAATCAGGAATACAAAGTGACGATCTGTCACACCTGGTGTGTGTGACAATGGCCGAGCGGAGTTGAAGTGGCTGAGTCCCGCCGCACCCTGGGAGGCGACCTTACGGTCACCTCCACTCCTCTCACGTTCCTTGGGTTCCGGAGCTTTCCAGGCGTTTCGGTTGATCTGCGAGTCGGTGTTCCCACCCGCGCAGCTTACCGCAGCCCAGGATCTTCCGGAGCCGGACCTTCTTCCTTTATGTCATACATGGTCATACTCGTCGTTATCATTCCACTTGCACTCAGTCTGTTTAGATAGTACAAATCCACACCTTCGTTCCGTCAGAGCAAAGTCCAAAGACAGTGTAACCGTGTTTGTCAATATTAGTTCCTGACCCTGACCCTCGTTATAATCACCAAGACTAAGGCGTGTTGCAAGTAAGTAAGGTAAACACCACCGTGAGCATACAGTACGACAAAAAAAGTAACGGAAAAGTCTCAGTCTACGTCCTCGATAGGATCAGACGAATGGTACAACGTGCTCTGCGGAATAGACGGCGGCGGCGACGACGACGACGGAATTGGTCCCACTCCTGGTCCTGACCTCATCCTGGCCCCGGCTACGCCAGCACGACTCGAACTCGCCGTGCCTCTTCGAGCTACTGCCTTTCCCTTCGCGATCGCGAGCGCCAGATACTGTTTCTCGCAAAACTCCCTAAACGCCTCGAGTGCGTCCGCAACGTGCAGCTTACTCGGCCGGTCAGCCATCCTAGATAGGCTGATAGTCAATATCACCCAGAGAGCAGTGAGACCGCGACATACCGCGAAGACATCTCCTCTACCACATCGCTTGCCTTCAGGAATGGCATGTCGGCGATGATCTTGGTGTATGTTTTCGCGAGGACGCCTGGTCCGCTTTTGATGGTGGCCGCCGTATCCACCCATCCCTGCAATCGGGCCTTGATGTTCGGTCTAAACTCTTCTCTCAAGTCTTCCACTTCCGAATCGTCCCCATCCAACTCAAAGTAACCCAACATGTCACCCTCATCAGCACCCTCGGCCCCAGGGGGGATTGGTAATCCCATCATGAGTGCAGCGAGCGCCATGGGATGTGGGTTCTCAGATTGAGGCGTCGCGACGCTCTTGACCCATCGCGTTACGCGGGTGCGACGATTGACTGAATCTTGGCGTAGGGCGAGAATTTGCGTGAGCTCCGTCATGTTGATCTCGGAATCGATATTGCAGAAACTGAAGCGAATAGCAGCTCGGAATACCTTGGCGACGTCGGTGAGTTCTTCTTCGATGACGGAAATGCAATGTGCGCGATGGGAAAAGTTGCTTGACATGATAAGCACTGCGAATTGCAATGATGCGAAATCCTGTGCGCGTAAAAGATGTTTGTTGGTTTTCAGAAGGGCATTCAGGCTGTCTGTTCTGTTATTCAGGGCCATGATGCGCAATGCAGCAGCAAAATTGTCGCAGGAGTGGCCAGCCACGGACATCAAGATCGGATGGAGTTCTTCCTCTAGCTCATTGTCATCGTCTGCAATGGCGATCATGCTCGTAAATAGCGGCCCTGAGGGCGCGACTTTGAAGATGTTGAGAAGGGCAGTGTGGACGATGTCCCGTAATTCGGGTTGTTGATCAGCGATGCGCCACGACCAATGGGGCGCATAAAAGCTTGGGGGATAAAATTCGTCGCATACACTTGACAAATCGTCGGAAATGTAATCCTTGTCACCGTCATCGTCGACGATGTCGGACTTTTCCGTGGTATGGTCCGAGTCTTGGCCAGCAAGATCGTCTTCATCGTCATCATCCTCGTCTTCTCCGAAAGCTGATGAAGACATGAGGAGCATATGGAAAGGATCAGATGTGGATACCCACGTTTGCTACCACCACGCAAGAGTTGCTCAAGGGCACGCCACCCGAGAAGAATGCGGATGTCATCTATCATGTCAGGGACGGTGCCTCTCTGACGTTTTGTCCCTGTTCCGAGGATGGTTACGAAGAGGTCGCGCCATATCCACAACATGACTTTATCGAGATTGTGGGCGCCATTGAGCATAAATGATTTAACGACCTTTCCGGTGGATCTTGTGATCTTGACAGGAATGAATGTGTTGGAGTACGAGCACCTACAACTGCAGAGGTCGTGTGAGTAGGGTGATGGAAGATGATGATGATGGCGAGACGTGCCCTCCACAACCGTTTCCGATCTGATCGAGCGCATCGTAGGCAAACAGAAGACAGGCGTGTGCGGCCCTAAAGTTTGTGCGAAATTCGAATACGACCTTCCAAATGTCGCCCAGCCAATTCGCCAAACTGTCGATTGCCTCGGAGAGCAGCTGTTCTCTGCGGGACCGTTCTTTGATGATGGCACGTTTCGAGTCACGAGACAGCTCGAGCATCAGGGTGGCGATCTCTGCCTTTTTGGCTTTGAGGTTCAGAGTTGGCATACGTGCGTACCGCTGCTGCATCTGAGTGGCGGCTGCGGTTGCTCTGGTCCGTCTGTCCCGTCTGTCCTTCGGAGCGACATCAAGCAGGGGCGCGAGGTGCTTTTGGACGAGAAGCTGCTGCGCGTCAGGTGGAAGTGCATCGTATATTTCCAGGAATCTGATGGGGCTTCGACGTCTGGACAGTAGCACGGCTGAATCGTGGGTGATTAGCATACCTTTTGCTCGCTGCGCTGGACGGCATCGTTCAGAGCGTCGTCGTCGCGCTTGACAGTTCCGTGCTGTTGCCTTTTACAGCCGAGGCTATTTATGACTTGGGAAATGCCGCCTTGTCAGCAAAACCTTGCGTGTCGGCACTCAGCAGTGCAAACACTTGTATTATTACATACATGAAGAAACAAACCGCCACCAGGGAAAAAATCGGCAAGGTGATCCAATGAAAAAAAAAGCCTGTGGATACAGTGCAGCAAGGAAAGCGAAACATGATACGAAGCGAAACACGATACGAGGTCGACGGATACGAATAGGGAAAGTAATCAGTCGGGCGAGAACACAGAAACGATGATACTCTCAAGGTGCACACTGCAGACACGATCACATGTTCATTTTCTCACTCGTTTCCCTTTGCAGTTGGCGAGGGGGTCTTCGAAGGATTTTGGAGGAAGACATCTAACAGGGAGTGCGTTGATGGAGCAGGGGGGTCGAATGATTCGGATTGAATGGATGTTGTCGTGAAGTTGTTGAAGTTATTGCAGGAGGTGTGGAGGGGTAGAAATGGATGCGCACCGCAGCGCACGGTGGCACCTTGTCAGTGCGGGACGATATATAATTGCAGGGAGATAACGTTCCCAGCGGCGTGGTACACGTGGAGAGGCGCTATGTTATGGGAGCGGCTATTGAGGATATCGTCCAATTGCTCTCTCACAGGGCTACACACCTAAATTAGGCTAATGTCCGGTGGATGTCAAAATTCATTTATGTTGGGCAGATGTTAGCTAGTTGGTGTTGTTGATGAATTTCGTCATAGTTTATCCATGAAGAGAACGAGCAATGATCTTGTAAAGCGTAGTGTACAAAATTACCAACACTCATTGTCGGTCTACTGAAACTAACACTGATTCCGACACAAGCAAGATGTTTGGCGGCAACGCCGACCCCTAGTCGAAGTATGAGACGTGGAGGGCGCGTGCGAGAGGAATCTAGTGTTTCATCAGTGATGCCATGTTCTTGACCTATGCTAATGACGCTCCCTTCCTCGTACCACAGTGGTCGTGTTCGCACACATGCCCAATGCTCTCCAGAAGACGACAAGCAACACATTGGCTGGGAGGTCGGTGGTCAATCTTAGCTTTCCTAAATATGTTGGGAGAGAAGAACGCGAAAATCAACGTAGGCGTCAGAAAACAAGCGTCAAATTGCAACTACCCCTTTTTGCTCCGCACCATAGTCGCATGACATAGGCAGAAGAATGGGACGAAACTCGTCGTGACATCACTTTAAGTTGTGAACGGGATCCTGGACTATCGGAATCTGATGTTAGTCGAAGCAGGTCTTCGTCGTCTCATATGTAAATTCGAACTTATGCTGCCTTTGATGCACTACTAGTATAATGACTCTGTCGGTGACTTTTCGACTAGCAGCCCCGCTAGAGTGTATGTAACTCCGAGTCTTTACATAAATGCCTCTGGAGCCAGCCAAAGCTGATTGATTAATCGGTAGCATGATCAAGGATCCAGCACTTGACTTAGGTATGGTTATCAGTCATGGTACTGGTGTAATCTCTCTGAGCCAAAGCCCCCTGTAAGCCGCAAGGCATTATATACATGGTATATGCAAGGGTCTTCATTGATATAGAAGAATGCGGCAGAGGACATTCCAGAGCCACACCCAGCAATCCAACATGTCTCGGTTTATGTGAGACATATCGTGCGCAAGAAGTGCTTCTCACAGCTCAGTCCATGAGTGTTGGATTCAGCAGCGTTCAAACAGATCGATGAATTAGCCTTCAAATTGCATGGACAATTAGGAAGTGTTGTATATTTGTTGTCAAGATATGAATACATATTGCCCCGGTGCAATGGTGCACCAGTAAACACTGATTATTATTTTGGTCTGGTTTCAAGATGTATCTGCATTAATGACTTCATCCCATACCCCATTGCCGCCAAGACAACCTCACCATCCGAAACACGCACCTGCACTCAAAGCCTGCCCAACATGAGCTCACTGTATGCCTCGACTCCAACCGAACTTTCCCTGAAACACAAGAATGCGTCAACTCCTGGTTTCCGTGCAAAATATTCGCCTGGGATTAGAGAATTAGTATAGACTCTCTAATGTACTCCAACGTAGTCGCTAAGACACGCTTGTCATCTTCCTTCGTAATCTTGAGGTTCGTCATATTGCGACCTTCTGTTAGCTGAGCATTCAGCCGCCTATGTGGATAGGATGCCTCTCCTTCTTTTCCTCCCCAATCGAAATCCAACAGCATGATCTTGTCTTTGACGCAGAAGATGTTTGGAAGGCGCAGGTCCCCGTGAACAAATTGCTTATCATGGAGGGTTTGGACCAGCTGTTCGAGCTCATCAATCCACTGGTCTCGACGTGCGGCAGGGACGGCCCATTCCAGGGACCCAAGGCTATCGCCGTCCAGATATCCCATCGCAACTGCTATGTACCCTCCCGGAAGCCTTTGTGCGGCATAAAGCTTTGGCGCGTGACCGGAATCAGCACAGATCTGGTGCAATTCAGCTGAATATGATCGTGTCAGCTTGATGATGAGAGGTCCGACGGTAGAGGAAGCCTTATAGACATGTCGGCTGAGAGTTTTGGAGAGACATTCAGTGATCTGGAAGCACAAGGTGGAATTGGGAACATCGCAGCGGGCTAGCTGGTGGATTTGAGGGAGCAAGCGGTTCCTCATGGGTTGAGGAAGGGGGCCAGTAGAGAGAGCTTCAGCTTTTCTTTTGATACGGGCGAGAAGGGCGAATGCTCCAGTGAAGGCAACCTCTAATTGGCGGCGATCACTTCCACCACATTCAATTGGAAGACACCACAGAGTGGTCGTCAGAGGGACATAGATGAACCAGCCAACATACGCCAGCCCAAAGAAGGTGATGGTATTACCTGAAGAAATCAGCGACGAGCAACTTCAACATAAACGACACACATACCGACAATAGTTATACCGAGGGCTGGAAACAATGACGTGCGAACAATGTGGGGAGCGTTTAGACCAGTGTATCCCACCATGTGTTTGTAGTGGCTGACCAGCTCCACTATGGGTATGGCGGTAGCGGTACCCTCATTTCTGAATTCCACTATGATGCAGGGTATACGACTGCCACCGTACACATAATGCCCATCGGATCGCGCTTGGGAGGCACCTGCAGTTGGTGGAGGAAGGTCGCCTGCTTGTATCAGATCGGGGAAACCAAGGGCCGGCGAGAAAATGGCATTCAATGCCTCCAAACCAGACGTACGCCGTGATATTTCATCAGAGAAGGTCCGACACATGGAATTTACAAACCTGTCGACGTTTTCTTGCATAGCTTGAGTCGCGTCGAATTGCGTAACACCACGCCAAACATCAAGGAATGCGCCAAATCCATCGAACAGAACTTCGATAGGTGGAAGGTCCTTGTCTGGAAGCGCTCCAGGGTCGAGCAAACGAGTGCGGTAATCGAGGAAGCGCTCGTCTGAATTTTCTTGAAGATCATGGTAGGCTGAGGTTGTCATCGTTGACGGGGCCTTATACTTCAGTCGTTTGAGTTTTTCGACGACATCCCCATCAAAGGGTCTTTTAAAGCCTACGAATCACGATACTATGAATAGGAGGAATTGTGTGGAATGCGAAGACCCTCACCATATTGGGTCTTTCTTACAATCACGCAGGGTAACATGGAAAACAGAGTATCGCTGAATGCCTCACCCAGCGTCATAGTGGTTGATAGTAGTTGATCTCCTTGGTTGCCCAGCCCGTTGGCGGTGCTAAAGGAAGACTTGTAAAATGTTAGGACAGGTGCCTCCGTCAACCCTATTTTCATCTGTATTTCGTGTAGAAGGGACTCGACAACGGCACCCCTAGACATCTGCAGTGTGAATATGTTTGAAGGGTCATTTCCGTGAATCCAGCAGACAACACGCAAAGGGGTATCTATCAAAAAGCAGTCAATGTCGCCCGGATCAAAGCACCATAGATACACACCGTCATTGACCAGAAGAAGGTGAAGATGACTGGGCTTGGGCTCTGGTCCAACGATTGTTCCAATGGGTACGTCAGCAGGGATTGGTGGACCAAGGGCGGCAAGAGAGAGAGAGCCAAGAGTGGTCGCAATATTGTGAAGAGGCACATCAACGTGCGCAGGAATTGAATAGAGGTCAATACCGTACCCCGCACTGGGACTGTGTATGGCCTGCAGAATCATCTCCTTGCATGTGTAGACGATCAAATCAGGTGTCACGGTGATTAGCGCAGGGCGAGGTCTAAATATGGGAGACCAGAAGTCGAACCACAAGGACAGCTTCGGTGGGGTGGTCGACATTGGCAAAGAAAAGCGAAAGTCGAACGTTGGGTTGAAGATCAGTAAGAGGTGACGTCTTATGTAATAATGATTAGGGGTCTCAATATTACACGTATTCCTGAACAATCGGCTGGTCCTATGAAATACGGCGACGAAAGGGGCAAGGAGACACGCTACGATACAATTAGATATGCAGACGATATGTAGGGACACGCCTACAGAGCGAGAGATGGACACAGGTATGTGTAATGTACGCGCAGCGTACTAGTCGACGACACACCTCGCGAGGCAAGCCAGCCGAGAAGGATGCGGATGAGATCTATCACGTCAGGGACGACGTAACGTGATTGACGCCATTGAGTATAAAGGATTTCACGACCTTTCCGGTAGGTCTTGGGGAATGAACATGCTGGCGTACGAGCACCTGAACTACGGAGGGTGTGTGAGTAAGGTGAAGGAAGATGATGGGGAGACGTGCCCTCCGGATCTGATCGAGCGCATCGCAGGCAAACAGAAGGTCTGAAGTCGAACACGACCTTCCAAATGTCACCCAGCCTGTCGATTGCCTCGTTCTCTGAGGGACCGTTCTTTGATAATGGCAAATTTCGAGTCACAAGACAGCTCGAACAACGGCGGTGCGTTGCCCTGACATTGAGCAGGGGCGCGGGATGCTTCTGGACGAGAAGCTGCTACGCGTCGGGTAGTGCATCGACAATACATAGCACGGTCGACGTGTATTGTGACAACACTCTTGGTTTTTTGTGAACATCTGTGCTACGATCCCTGCGCCCTTCCATTCCCCAAGAAATTGGTCGGATATTCGCGTATTTTCCAATGTTTTTTTTGTGTGGTATGGTGATGTCGGAAATGAAGGGAGGATGACTCGGTTCTGCCTCGAGGCAGCTTCCATTCGCGGATGCCGACCCCCTTGTCTAGCTGGAGGTTGCAACGTTGTCGCCGAAACCACGTTGGAAACGCGCGTACGTCCTCTCTCGTCTTGTTATCAGCGCACCGATCTCACCTTTCCCTTTCTTTTATTCCCTCAAGGCGCATCTCATGTCAAGTCACTCCCCGCACAGAGCAAGAAAGTCCACCACCATGTACCAACGTATGTTTCCTGTCTGCAGTTCTTTTTCTTTCATACACCTCAACTTTTCTAGCCCCCACCCAGAACTCCCCGCCCCGTGAAATGTCCCCTTCGCCCCGGGATAGACAGCGCACCGTAAAGGCACAGTCCATGCCGATCGTTCCATCAGTCATGCAGGTCTTCAACCAGCGCCAATCCCAACAGAGTCCCCCCTCTGTCAATGCCATCCTCCAGCCGAGGCGCTCGACAACGCCACCCATGGCACAACCATCCAATAACGTGTCCAAGCCACCCAGAGAAGACGTACAGGAGCACTACACTCCTCCGCTCCACTCCGTCAACCAGCCCAGCATACATCACCCCCCGCTTCAGCAGCTCTCCCTTCCTCCTCCTCCTCCTCCTCCTCCCCCTCCTCCGATGCACGCACACAGCCAACCCAACATGCATGCCCACGTTCCCATAAATCCCACTATGGGATACCCTCGCCCCATCAACAGAATTGCACCGCCATTCCTCGCTTCTTTCCATGCCATGGAGGAGAACTGGCAGATGACCGACGAACTCATGGCAGAGATCGAGCGCGCTGACTATGCGCAGAACCTGGGCCAGCAACCTGCTGCTCCAGGTACGTCCGGCGTGGCATACGCCGGTGGCGCCCAGAGCGGCGCAGTCTACGTTCGCGAAGCACCTTCCCCCCACAAGGACTCCGTCCTCGACCGCGTTCGAGTAGGCGAACACCCGATCAACAAAGACAGCGATGCTTCTCAAGGGACCTCTGTGAGGAGACCCGTTCGGGCCAACGAGCGCGAGCGCGACAGAGAGCCTCAGCCGAGCGACAGCGTCCAAGCTCGAAATCGTCCTCTCCCTGCCAGTCCTGGAAACTCTCCCTCCTACTCACCTCAGGGGCACCCCCAGCCACGAGGTCCTTCCCCGGATCGGGTTTCGCCGCCTTATCACACTCCCCAAGGCTCTTCCGGAGAAAGCGCCACCGCGGGAGAATATGTCTCCTTAAAGCGTGATTCCTATCAATCTTCTGCCGGTTCGCATGGTCGCATCCCGACGCCCCCAACCGCTCGCAAATCATCCTCCGCGAGCAACGCGGACAATACCCGCGCAACCCCACCCGCTGCCAGCAAGCTTGCTAGCCAAACACCTCCCATTCAGGCGATGAAAACCCGCACGCCTGACAAGTCTCTTCCTGTCCAGGAGGAGCCCGAAGACGACGTCGTTGCGTCGTTGAAGGGCAGTACCGGTCACCTCCAGTATGATCACGGTGGAAATCCCCCCCGCGATGACGACGACGACACTTTGATCGACACCGAGACCGGATATATGCGCTCTGACAACGACAATGATCACGATGGCGACTCGGGAAGTTACACCCCTCGCTCCCCAAGCGTGACCCTCCCAGAATCGCATCCCACCCGCCACTATGTCTCTTCTCACCCCAACAATAACAATCGTTTGGCGAGTCTTACCAAACATCACCGCAACGGTTCCACAGATCAGCTTGGCCTCCGTAGTTTCGATTCGGTCGTCAACCCAAAGCCCCAAACCAGACCGTCTGAAGAGACTCGTGAGTCCCCCACACTATTCCTTTTCAGCAAATTCACGGGACCTTAGAAGAACCTTTGAGACGTCAGCAAAGCCGTTCTCTCAACGAGAATCGTGATGATCGGAGCAATCGCGGTGCGGAACAATCTCCGACCCACAACCAAAGCCAGCAACAAAATATTCGGCCGCATCCACTCCAGACTCAGGTCTTTCTGGAAGACCAATACTACGACGATGCTGCGGCAGCATACCTGCAGTCGTACTTCCATTCCACTCGACCCAACGCCCCCATTCCTCCGACACCGCATAGCCAAACTGCTGCACCATCGCCATCCCCATTCGTTTCTAGCATCCAACCTAGTCCTGCTCCTCCCGTCGGCTCACCCTATCCTTATCCCTTCACCCATGTCCGTCGTAACTATCCTGCACATGCCGTTCCAACCGCTCCATCCTCCAGCTACGATCCCAATCATCCATCGGTCATCGAAGAGCAACTCGCCCTTCAGATGCAAATGTATGCGCTCAACAACAATGCACCCATGAGCGATTCCACCTTTTCACCCTCCTCGACGCCATTCCCAGGTGCAGCATATAATCCCTGGGCGTTCCTTCAAGCATCCAGAGCGTTTGGGGGGCGTCGATTCGATTCGATGAGTTTACAGTCGTCGCCGAGCCATCAGCCCGTCAATTTACCTTTCCCGACTAGTCGAGGAAGGGGGGTGAAGCGTCGAGAAAAGTCGTCTAATCTACGGACGCCTTCGTCTGGGGTGAAACAAAAGATGGTCAAGCCACCACCGCGTGTGGAGAGCACGCAACCGAGGGATACAAGTCCGGAGCCATATTCCTCGGGCGAGGAGACGGCGGGTGAAGTATACGATGTGCATGAAGAACCAGCTTGGGTGAACGGGGATGGATATGATGGCGCGGACGATGCGGAGTGGGTCGACGAAGAGGGCGACAAGGACGAACTATTGGATCTCGAATACCATCCATCCTTTATATCCAACATAGACAAAAGACGACGCAAGTGGGATTCTCGATGGGAAGCACTGCAGCAAGCGGTGAGACCTTTTTCGTTTTACCCTGGTTTCCTCACTTGCTGATTGATCGTGAATAGTTCCAAGCGTTGGATTGTGAGACGGACACGACCATGATTCTTCTCGCGGCACCGTCCCACTCGACCAAATTCCACGCATTGACGTCGCGCTCCGTGCGACGCGATCAGCTGATCAAGTCACCTGCTATGGCCCAGATCCGAACCGCCTTCAAAGGCATCGCTTCCCGTCGGAACGCCACACGCTCACGCACAGCCACGGCCTCCATCCTCGAACGTCTCCGCAGCTCGACGAGCGTGTCCGGCGACGGCTCCGACACTTCCGAAACCCGCGAAGGCGATCTGAAACGTGCGCTTGAGACGGCGTTGGGCAGCCTTGAGTCGCTCCGGATGATTTACGAGCATCGGGTGTCGAGATGGGAGGAGGAGATGGCGCGGATTTCGGATGAGCGGGAGAGGGTGGAGTTGCTGTTGAGACAGACGATTGGGGTGAGTTTACCGCCTGGGCCCAACGGCGTACAAGGTTTGTTTTAGCACGTCGTCGCGTCACTAAGAACGCTCCATTTCAAAACGCCTTGTTTATTCCCTGCAGTGCTGTGTACGTCGCATCTAGATGTCACGATCGCGAACTATGTTGTATGTTTTTGGTTTTCTTTTTCCCGGTTATGGCCTCCCGTCACGCCTTGTTTATGCCCATGTCCATGCTATCAATACCACATGCGTTGTTTTCTTTGGGGTGATCGATTGATCTCTCAGAATGATTAGATTTGATTCGGGATGACGAGTAAACGTAGGTCTTGATCTATTGTGGGTATCTCGAGCGCTACGCGTGTCATCAGGTGCTATGGCGATTTGGACGTGCTGCGTAGCCAGCACTATGGAGTGCAAAATCCTCCATGGAGGAGTACTGTTCGTACTGCTGCAGGACTGTAGGCGCCCATCCGTGAGGTGGTTCCGAATTTCATCTTTGAGGCGGTGGTCGAAGCGCAGATCCATTTCGACGTACCCAAAACTAATTCTTATCAGAAGAGGCTATCATCAACATTCCATAGTATACCAAGTACACCATCGTTAGAAAATTATACAGTACTGTTAGGAGATGATACACGTTATGTACGAGCCTTGGGCCCACTCAATCCAGAGGTAAGGTGGCATATATCGATTCCCTCGTCATTTTCATCCTGAGAAGAACGACCGCGTCTCTAGTCACCGACTTATCCCGAACACTTCGAACTATCGCCTTGTCCGTGTCCGTCATGTCCGCGCGTAGTTTCAACTCGTTCTGTTTGTCTGATCGTACATGGGTGTTAATGAACCTGAAAGAAATGACCTCAACCATCACAAGAACGAGGAAATGAATGTTACTCACTCCATGCACGTAGCAACCGTCATAGCCTTTTCAAAGCTCGAACGAGTGAATGCGGAAAACATCACAAAAGGTTCTTTCTCCATTGCCAACTTCATAGGACCAGAATAGACAGGAAGAGGTGCCGTGATTGAAAAGTCGCTGTCATTGTTCACGAATTCGACAAGCCCAAGGGGATCATCACGGCGGGTCGTACCGTTGAGTCTTTCTCTCTCACCGCCCCACATCCTGTCACGCATTTGGGTGAGAGGAGCGTAACCAGATTTTCCTGGAATGTGGGAGTGGAAACGATTGACTTGAATCATCCCTTCCATCTTCTCCGAAGTGGGGTCGTCGGTGTATAAGAGTTTGATCAAAGACTGTACGTCCGTAGGTTCGACGGCGATGTCGACGCGGATCATGAACGGATATTTGAATCCGATCTCTTTCTTTTTGTCGTTGATAAGGTCCAAGTCGAGGGCAGCGCAGACCTGGAGCATAGTGACGAGTGTGACGTTGGAAATCAAGTTTTCGACGAGCTTCATCATGCCCTTGGGACGCTCGGATGCGGTACACCAAGTCTTGTGACGCGGCCTAGCAAGGAGTGAGTATTGCGGAAGGCGAGATCGTTCGTCGTACCAGTCTTTCTTTTGGCACTCCTTGGAACAGTACCACACGCTTTTGCACTGCAAAAAATGCGATTATTACACATTCATCTCGAAAATGGTGTAATTGCCCTCTGGCACGTCTGCATCTTTGGGCGAATGGTGCAACAAGTGGTGCACTGCATTTGCGAAGTGCTTTTGTTAGCCTTGATGATGTCCCGAGGGGTCGCCGCCATACGGAACAATTCTTGATTGAGAGGGTGAGTCGCGTGAATAACGTGGATCTCTTTCTTAGTAGGATCCATCGCGCCGATGTCCGTGGGTTTGCAGCTGGTGGTAAGAGCGAGAGTCGCCAAACCCCTGAGTTGGCATGTCCTCCATTATGTAATCATGTCTTACTTCTAGGGTTGCAAAATAATTTCGAGCGCATTCACAGAGAAACTGCAAGCTTGTATCATTAAGTCATACGATCCAATTCGTCCAACTCTAGATTTACAACGGACGCGTCATTCAGGTGCGCACGGTGACATTGGTCTTCAACGGAGACGACAAGGCGTCGCTCCTCACAGAATTCGGGGGCGATATATGACTGACAGGGGGTCACTCCACGTTATGGCGAAACTAAAGGAAATCGGAGCATGATGTCGACGTTAGATGCAGAAGGGCTCAGACAAGACTCCACAGGAGTTTAATTGCATTGCTCCGCTCCTGTTCAGGGTCTGTTTTATTCAACAGATCGTGGAGTCGAAGGCCACCAGCTTAGCAATTGTGTCAGTCTTCTTCACCACATTGATTTTAAGACCACCTTCGGAGGACTGATCGGTGTGTGAACGGTCAAAGTGATCTTAAACAAGTATTGTCTAGTTCGATGCTGATTTCGTCATAGCTCGTCGATTACAACGTGCTTCCCCTTGTCTTCATCGGGTTGCATCCCATCCGTTTTCTCACTCACCTCGTCTGTCGATCCCATTCCTATGAGCCATTCTTCCACAATCGCATTGAACACGTCTGGGAATTCCATGTGCGGCCAGTGCGCGCCATCCATTGTCTGCATACGCACGTGTATCAGCGGGCAGCATGGTGAGCGTCTGTATACACTGTACGTACTTTTGTGGTCAACTGCGGCAAATACATGGACACCTTGAAATACTCGGCCAGCGTGTCCCAGTCAGCGACAGGGTCCTTTGATTATCGTTCGCTGCTTTACACGAAGCCCATATATCCATCACGCACCTTGAGCGGGAGGACAGAAAGAATGGGTTGTGTGATCGTGAAATTCCCTTGGTCGTGGGCAGATTTCCATGTCCCGTACTTGTTCTGCCGCATATATCGTATTCAGTTTGGACGATACGAATAGACGTATATACGTACCCCGCAGGTATAGAACATCAGCGCTATCGGCACGAACGCAGATGGAAACAAGCATCGTCATATCACGCAAATAACCCAAACAGATAAAACAGGAACATACAATGATCAAATCCTTGTCTGCTGAACCTTTCTACGAAATAGTCTTCTTCCTCTTTCGAGAAGAATGGAATCGGGGGGATCTAACAAACACGACTGTCGCTGAAATCGATGACTAGGAATGAAAAGACTCGCCTCTAGTATGCCGTCCCATGCTCCCATATATGTTTCACGACTTCGCAAAAACGCTTCCGGGGGAGGACTTGCAACATTCCTCAATGTGCCTCTCAACGTACGTTTTACATCTTTATTGAGCTCGGCGATGGCTGCAGACGCGTTCCGTGCAAAAAAGACTTGGTAGGAAAGTGTGGGTATCATTGCCGCGTTCGACTCGACAGGCTGGAAGTCACCCGAGGAGGGAAGGTACTTGTGGAGATGAGAACATGAACAAGCACTCTTCATTGGACTCACCGGAATTGTCACGCCGATCACGGCAGAGAACACGTCGGGACGTCGCCTCGCAGCCTCGTAACATGCGACCGAACCCCAATCGTGACTTTATCACGAGTCAGAGCGTCGTGCAAGCAGATTGCAGGACGTACCCCATGCAAAACGCAGACGGAACCTCGAGGTGTTCGAGAACGCACATCAAATCACCGGTAATGTCTGCCATGGTGCTGGACGATTGAATGTCGGACGGGTGCGAGGACCCCCCAAATCCGCGGACGTCGATGGCCACCAGACGATGGTCGTCCTAAAAATATAATTCACTGGCCATTGTTATCAGAATGGAGATGCGGAATACCTTGAAATGTTCAATTTGCTGGCCCCAGCTACTCCACAGACTCGGCCATCCATGTACCATCAAAATAGTCGTTTTCGCATTGGGATTGACGTCGACATATTCTATGTCATAGGAGATTGATTTGGACCGCGCATATATCCAGGGGTGTGCTTACCGATGGTGATGTTTACGGACCTGTTGAGGACCCGGTCGATGGCAGGGCATGTAACAGCGTTTACATTATACCTGCCTGGATTGAATGCCGCACCTAGAGCAACGCTACTCGCTGTGTGGGACAGCAGCAAGCTTGTGCTGAAAACGAGAACGAGGAGTACACGAAACATGAAGAAGACGGACAACAGCTGGCTGATGGTGAAGAAACGTTTTATACTCCGGGAGAGAGGGTCATAATGAGACCGCGATTCTCTTACGAACATCTCGACCGCGGAAACCCTCGGAGGTATCTGATCATGAGGCCATCGACGATGCAAGAACACAATTACTGCAAAGTGCTAGTGAACAACCACAAACTGTAATGCAAACAACGTGCACAAGACTTGCCGTGAAATCTGCAAGAAGCGTAAGAAACGAATGATGGCAGGGAAATGACGATCGAAGAAGTGGGTCCGTAAAAGTTCGGACAAGAAGCTATTGGAAGACGTGTCGGACGACTCCGTAGTAAGAATGTACGTACTCCGGAGAGACTGAAATGGGGTAGTAACTGCCACCGTGGCACGACGGTCGAGGACGTCGCATATCATATTCTAGTAAGCGCCTCCGCGACACTCAAATTTTAAGCCTTACCCCAAAGCAGGAACTAGGTGAAAATGAGGAGGCAAAACACGCGTTTGTCACGAAATACTAGTAGCTGGAGCACCGCACACAGAACGTGAAGTTTCGTCTGACCCAAATTCGAAGCGTCTGCGTCCGAGCGACATTTTGAATTCCTGGGCATCGTCGGCTGCCGTTTTATGTAAGTAGGTCGGAGAGGTACGACACCACAAACTCTTCTAGGCCTGAGAGGTTCTCCACGCAGGGAAGGAACTGCAAGGACGCAGGAGTTCCCAACGATAGCATCATATATGCGGTCGCGGACGCCTTCATCGTCCGCACGGTCTCGCCACATCTTCGCAAATTTGACCTGAGAGCGTTTTCCGCTGATTGGGGTGAACGTGTCCTTCAATGCTTTCTCAATGGTTCGAAAGAGGCGCAAGAAGAACAGAAGATAATGAATATGGCATTCTTGCTCGTCGTCCGGTGTCCGTGTTCCTCCGCTGCCCTGAATATTGATGGGGAGGGTAAAGACGAGGCTGGCCGGCTCATGAACGCCTCGCGATTTCCCTGTCCCGAGGCTTTGGAAAACTTCCACGCAATTCAAGCAAGATAAACTGATTGCGCGTTCTATCCCCTCGTTTATACTGCTGAGTAAACGTTGATGGAATTTGCCCACGTAGGGCGTACGCCGCGCCGCCTCGAGAGCTTTGGGTGAGTTCAGCTAATGCACTTTCAATATTTCCAACTCGTAAACACGGACCTGCAGCTACTCAATCATGGAGCTCACGACTTGCTAGATCAGTCCGAGGGGGGAAGGGCAAGTCAAAATATTAGTGAGAAGACGTTCAGAACTAGAAGAGTTTGAATCGGCGCCCGAGACGTAGATAGCACGGAAATGGAAACGCTGATCGTACCGAAACGGCAAAACAGTCATCCAAGCTCCATGCAGTGATGCAGGCGAGAGAGAATCCGGTTGTTGATGAGAACTTCAAGTTGATGCTATAAGGAAAAAAAGGAAACCGACAAGAGGATCTACCAAAATTTGCTATCGGAGTCGAAATGTGGAGAGGTCGAGGGAGTTTGCGACGGCTGGGCCTATGGTGTCGAAACCGTGTGATCGGACCGCCAGCCACACAAAGATGAGACTCAACTCGAGAGACTGGAAGACCTAACACCGTCACCGTGATTGCAGCACTTTGGAATCTGGATTGGCTGATGGGCATACCTGTCCACGACTTGATTTGCGACGTGTGAGTAGATTGGCGACACTGACAGAAAACTAAAACGCCGAATATTTTTTCACACGGGGTTCAGAACGGTTTAACGGCAAAGATAGAACTTTCTGCAAGTTCAGAGACACTCCAGCTACAGCTCCACAGGTTTGTCACTCATGAGTTGTTGCATACCGCTCGCGGTCTGGCACATTTTAAAAGTTGACTTAATACAATATTATATCTCTAGTCATTAAGTAACCCCGAGTCGCCGAGTCGTGCACAGCACATCAATTATACGCTAATATCTTAATTCTATGTTGACCCACGGCTTACAGCTGAAACTGCTCATGGACCCGTCTGTGGACAGTTAACCGCTGCAGCCTGGGTACAGCGGGTTCAATGTCAATCAGCACTGCAAGTGGAGACATCACCGCACCTCTAAGCGAGTTGGTGAAGCAACGTCAGCGCCATATCAAAGAATAAACGCGCGGTTAAAGCCATCGCTAGGTTTCGGTGTGTTGACTCCCGGATCTGTTATTCTGGTATATGCACCTGAAATGAGTCAGACACCCTGTCACCCTGTGAACGTATGGCAATACCCGATTCTCCCATTGGCGCAGCGAGCGTTCCTGCAATGCATGCAAGAATCAAAAAGTATGTAGGGATTGTGAACTTCATATTGGTGGGTAATCTGGGGTGTCGACTCGTCTTTCTGCTTTTATATGACTGACACTTTGTATTGGCAGTGCCAAGGCTGTGATAGTGACGCACAAAGCACGCCAAAGTGAATAGCCTTTGTAGGTGGTGCTCTCTGTTCCATACGCCACAAAGTTATTATCGGTGGCATCCAGGGTGGGTTGTGGGCGCTCCAATCCATTCTCGAAGGGTACTTTTCGCCATTTTGATGACTACAGACAGCACCTGGCCTTCATGTCTACGCAAGAGCTAGTAGTCCCTTGCTGCACTAAATTCAACAGGTTGGCTATGTTACCCATCGCATCGCAGCATTGCGGAAAAACTTCACCGCCGTTTTGCCAGCCACACAAGTCATCGACATGTGTACTGCCTTTCATCATGGCAGGAAATTTGTGAAGGCACGGATGATGGTGAAATGATTATTTCATTTCGGATGGACTCCGAAAATGTCTAGGCTCAAGGCACGGCGCTGTACAGCACACTGCGCTTCTTTCCTCGCCATTGATGGACAGGTGAACCGCATGATGCAGTGACTTCATTACAATAAACTAACCGATGCCCCACTGCCTTTAAACCACGACCCGGGATTCTATTTCCTATCACGGCGTCCCATCCCCGCCATCCATTCTTGATGGTCACCCTGATTCTTCTCCACCTCTTTGTAGATTTCCGTCCAATCGTTGCATTGCTGTATGTTGAGAAACGCATGCGGCTTCTTTGCATCGCTGCTCTGAACGAATCCAGTCAGCATTGTGTTGCTCCTGCAAAATATCATTTGGCGGATGTAGTTCAAGCAGTGTTGCACGAGCTGTGTGGAGACGGTAACATTCCTGTCTACAGCCTGCGCGAGACCCCGGCGAATGATGTTCAGGCAGCGGAGTTCGTGGAACATGGATATACTGTAAACCTGATGCTCGTCGCCCAAGTAGATGAACCCCTCGTTGGGTGCCAATGATGACCACTCGGCGTCACTGTTGGGTGTATGGATTCCATAGTGCACAGTGTCTTCAAACGCTAGGTGCACTGGCGTAACAGGGTGTGTGGGCCACATCGCAGGAGAATCTGTAATTACGGTAATTATTGTAAGAGGACCAAAGTTGCAAGAGGGGACTTACCAGCTATAGTTTGAGTCCCGGCTTGCGTGTACTTGCGCATCTGGACTATCATAACGACTTTACACAGAATGACAAATGCAACAAGTATGAATTTGTGGTACACAGCAGCGTCTTTTCCGCGTAGTGCCACTTGCATAGTGAATCGTGAAATAGGGCGAGTGAACTGCTCTCAGATTGATCAGCGACTCAAATACTTGGACTCATGGCTATGCATGATTAAGTTAATCATATGCGTTACTCTGACACGTTTCACTCATCACAGCCATAGGTGCATATCCACGATAAGGCCTAAGCCCTCGAACCATACACGGACCCTAACATCGCTACCATCTCCCGTATGAGATACCGATTTCTTTAAAGTACAATAACTTGTTGAACTTGACCTATCGGCACCAAAATCAGACAACGATTGGCCATTTCTTTCAAAAATCATCTTCGTGACCAGCCACTCGTAGCTTGATCTAGTTTGTTGAATCCTGTAGCCTGTCTTAACTCATCCCTACCAGTCGTGAAATTTTTGAGTAGTCCAAACAGACGTAACACAATTGTTTTCCGAACAGAAACCAAAGTGCAACACAGACACCCTCTGGGCGGTGATATTCATAACGATGTAGTACTTACTGTCAATCAAGCAGCATCGAACCATAGTGCGAAATGGATCGGGAAGCAGCTTTGGTCTCCCGCCTGCCAGGAAGCTCGTTTGTGACGCTGTTAACGTGTCGTTGGACGGCGTTTAAAGTTATGCACACGTCGGTATGCAGGGTTCGGGACCGACTCGGACATCACATTTTCCAGTTCTTGGTCTACGTGCGAACGTTAGCATTGGTAAGCGTTCAACGAGTC